>OX578133.1:158987381-159184881 GCA_951213105.1 Amaurobius ferox
GTGTATCCCTTAATAATAACTCTATAGTACTTAACTTTTATCTTAATAATTTACAATTAAATGCAAGTAATAATGACTAATGTTGCAAACTTTTTAAATTTAAATTTAGATTTACAAAATTGCAATATGGCTATAAACTTGTATGATAAAAGACAAGATTTTAAATCTAATACATCAAAAATTCAACATTTTGACTCTTGTTTGCATATATCAGTTTTTAGAAATATTATAACAAACCAGGTTCTTAGAATCCATAAAATTTGTGAGGAAAATTATAAATTAGCACATTTTATGGAATTATTGAGTACAGCGACTAATAATGCATATCCTCCCAAATTCGTTACTAAAATTATCAACTCAGTGTATCAACTTCCACTCGATACATCCAAGACAACTTTCCTAATTATAGTGTCTAAGAAAACAGAAAAATTATAATTATTTATTAATTATATAAATAAATAAAAGTGAAAAATAATAAAATAAGCTAAAAAAATTAGAAAAATAAAAAAATTGGAAAATAGAAACATTAATATTAATGTTTTGAATTTTATTTTCGCTAAACAATTGTAACTTTACCCAGTTTCAAACTACGATTTGAGCGCCTTTATAATGGTGTATAGTGGCATTCTCGTTTATCCATTTCTTCTATGAATCACTTGTTTAGTAAGAATTGTCATCTTTGCTTCATGTTCATATTCTGTTTTGCGTATACGTCCTGTCTCCTGCTTTGACTCACTGGGCGGGTCTAGGAGTGTCGCTGTGAACGTTCGTACGGCCTCCTAGGTTGTATTTCGTCATGCTCATTCCGGTGCTTCTGGATATATTTTATACTGTTGAGGTTGATTCCATCTACACGTGGTGAAAGAAGAAGGGTTCCTGCCACATGGTAATACAAAATTTCTTAATGTTTCTTATCTTCATTTTTTCAACTTTTGGTGCATGTAGTCTGAGTTTGGACATTTATAGTAATGTACTATTGTCCAATCTGAAACAGGTATTTGTTTGGGTTAATTAGAATTAAATACTCAGACCTGAAGATGAATTTATGTTTTTTTAATCTTAGAATTTGGGACGGTGCTGATATTTTTTATTATCGGCATTATGGCCGTGGTTTTGCTTCTATGGTGATGATAATATTTCACGATTACTTGAATTAATTATTTTTGTTCATTTTGTATATTCATACATATATATATATATATATATATATATATATATATATATATACAGAGAGAGAGAGATGGTAATGTAAATTAATTTTGTTTTATCTGAATGTTGGTAGGTGTCCGAATAATTTTGGCAATATAGTGTATTCTACTTATATGAAGTGGGATTAAACAATCAATAAACTTTTATGGGAGAGTTACTAATAGTAGGTTTGGCTGGAGGTGTTTTAGATATATTACTGCAAGAATTCAAAATCATATTCTTCCTTATAAATAGTTATTGTAAGCATCTGAGGATTCCACATATGGATCACTGTAAGCATTGAACCCTTTGATGTCACATGAATTTGATAAAATTCTTAAGTTGAAGATACAGACAAATTACTGAATTATGTTGAAAGAATGCAAAATATACAATTTATTGAAATAGTTCATTTTTTATATTTGGAGTACCATACAAAAGTCTTCACCTTGAAATATTCTTTTCTGACACCAATTTTGGCAAATCTCTTGACAAATTATTATAATGATATTTTTTAATAAATGGTATGGACATGACATAAATATTTATGTCATGTTCCTACATGTGTGAGTACATTGTGGCGTATTCTCCGAAATGTCCGGCAGAATAAATAATTTCAGATGCCCAATAAGGTGAAAACGTTCTCTTATAAGAGAAAAAAATTCTGTGCCTGTCACTTTCAACAGTATGTTACCTTCAGGAAATACTGATAGTCGATCGTGAATTCTCTCCTAGATTTCTCGATCTCGATGTTCACAAAAATTTCCAAATCTGTCTTAAACATGCTTCTGGAAGAAATGTCAATAATATAGCATTTTAACTACTTTTCCCAAGATCAGCCAGAAAATTACAAAATTCTTAAAAGTATTCAATTTCAATATTGTGTTTAAACCAATTAATAAGCTTGTGTTTTCCAATCTTAAAGTTTCTATAGAATGTACTAATAGTTGGTGCACTTGCAGTATTTCTTGCGAGTGTGCTCATTCTTATATTATTTAAACTAAACGTGATCTAAAATTTCGGCTTAAGGGAAATGAAAACTATTTCAAAAGGCAGGAATATAAAAAAAATTTTCAATTACTCAACATTGCTTTCATTTTATCCTCCGGTTTACATTTTTTTCGTAAGGATTATGCAAAATGTCACGCAAATCTATGAGACTTTTTAAATGCCATTTAAATTTAGAAAAAAATTCTTGCAATTTGGTTAATAACTTGACTAGTACTCCATTTTTTTACACAATCTAGATGGGTATCTTGCAATGTTACATTTTTATCGTTATTTTTCAATTTCGCCTATTTTTTAAGTTATGGAACTCTTGTGTGTCATTTTGTTTTTGTCTTGCCGGTAATCTCTTAATTTTGTTTTGTCTTGTCCTTTTGGAGCTTTTCTATTGCATTGTGAGACAGTTTAATCTTGCTCATTAGTTCTCTGTTTCAGATTGGCTGGTGTGTCCTTCATTTTGCCTTCTAATTGGCTCTCTGGGGTGCACTGTTAATTCACTATTTTGATAATCTTTGTGATTCTGCATGCGTTCACATTTCGTCTGTTTGACTTCGGAATTGTTGGTTTATTTTACACTGAAGAAGATGATCCAACGTATTCTCGAAGCAGCTGTATACTCATTTTTTTATTATTTTTTTCTTAATTGTGTGCGATTTTCCTTAATATTATGGCGTACTTTGGCAGGCATTGCAGGGTACACCATATTGAAGTCCCTTCTGATAGTAATTTTTAACAGGTATTTATTGCCTTCGGTATTCACGTTATGTACATTCCTGATGTCAATTCCTATAAATTAGATAATACTCTACAACTTTGTGATTGACATGTTCTTTCTATCTCGCTTTGTTTTTGAATTTGTTATCCAAACTTTTTTAATTCTCCAATAGAGTTACTGCAGTCACATTTTTCAATAGCCATGGTCATTTTAGCTTAGATTGATCAAACGTGCACACTCATTGGCTTTTCCTTACGGGGTTATTAAAATGCTTAAGAGTCATTCCGCATTACGTTAGCACAGCGGGTTGCTAACTCCTTTTACTATTTATTTTATTTTATAGTACCATAGATTGTACCATTTGTGTGTACATAAAAACAATTTTTATTTTTTTATGTGCCACCACTTTTGATCTGGGCCTAATTTTACATGCCGGAGCAGGTCTAAATTCGGGTTTTCTAGGGTTCGCAGAAATGGTAATAACACTATAACTATCTAAGGAAACTAAACAAACTTTTCCTCATAAAAGTAGACCTTTTGAGCTTTCAGAATAAGTATGTAAGTTGCATTTAGTTTTAGTTTAACAAGATTAAAATTGACTTAATCGTCATTTTCAGATGCCTATAACTCCAGAAAAGCTACATATCAGGAACTGCTATTTTTCTCACAAACTAGAGGAAAATTGTTTTTAGCAAGAAAAAATCCATTTTTAAATATCCTCTCTAGAGTTTTTAACCAAAAATTGCATACCCAGAGGTTAAATATCTTGAAAGGGGGACCCGACAAAAAATATCTTTTTATTGACTACTCCATTGATACTCTATAAATGGTATTAATTTCAATTTGGCTTTAGAATTATGAGGATTCGAATTGTGGTAGAAAAAGGACTCTCAAGAAGTTATGCATTTAGTATGTTATAATGGGTAAATGCAATTTTATATATATCTATTAAACAATTAGATATACCTTATTTTGAAATGTTATATAGTGAACCAGCCATGCATACCATAATGCATGTACGATTTTACCCCTGCCCTAAAATAAAACCTAAACTTAATATACGATGTTTCCTAGTATTTAATTAAATTATATTTAATGTACATTTGTGCTCTTTCTATTGAATAATAAAATTGTTTGCCATAAATTATTATAAATGTTATAATTTACTAGTAGTACACCCGTTTATCGAACGGAATATATAATACAAATAAACTTAAAATTTGCAATTTTTTTGTACACACAAATGATGCTAACTGTGATAGGAATATAATAAAATATATATATAATACCCGCTGTACTCATTTCACGTGGAACAACCGTTAAGGATTTGCCTAAGAACCATGAATGTATGTATGGGTATTGAGAGACAGTGTGATTCTAATTACACTTAGAACCAAAGAGGAAACTAACTAACTAGTTAATTAAGCTCTCTTAAAAAAATAAAGATCTTTGACTCTTCCATTGATCACGCGTCTGCGTGAAAAATCACTACATCACTACAAACACAACAGTGACCCACACCGAGTAAAATTGTTAGATATTCGTCACATTTGAGAGGCACAAAGGATTTAACGATGCTATGTTCAAGTGAAATTATCTCCTGGACAGACCAATTAATTTAAAACATGATAATAATCTTTTATATGATTAATGAATTTCAATACACACGAGCAATTATTTAATTGGAGTTCCTGAAAGGAATGTAATGTTTTAAATCTTAAATCGATTCAAATCACCGTTTATGATACAGAATTCACAGAAAGAATCGATTTCGAATTCAGTTGCATTACTTTATAACCATTTTCCGCAACAATCAATACGAAAGATAGATATCTTACGTTGGAATATATTCCAAATTTATTCCTCTGTTATTGCAAGAATCTGACTTCTTATTGCGACTATCAGTAATTGCTGAAGATAAATATTGTAGTAACGAATATCAATACATAATTTATCTACACTTGGAAATATATGTTATCGAATTCACGCCAAATAGCTTAGTGACACGTATGATAGAGAAAATTTACCAAAATAAATTATATTTATTTTGGTAAATTATCCAACTGACATAAATAAGAGTTTTATTTTTTTTTAATCAGATGAGGACAGCTCATGACTTTCTCTACTTCTTTCACAGTGAAAAAGTGATGTACAAGATTCATGGCAAAAATTTTAGGAGTGAATGCATATCAAATAAAATGAAATTTGGTACTTTACCAAACGGAGTGGCTTAATCATACTGACATGCAAAATCCTAATCAAAACGCAATTGACATTTAATTATCTTCCCATTATATTAATGACTAGTGGCTAATTATTTGAAAAAAATGTATCTACTTCTATAAATGGAACGGACTACATCCGAGGAAATGATGCCGATAGATTTGTTGAATAATATTTCACTTGAAAAGTGAACATATTGAATGATGGTTACTACTTTTCTAAATTTTATACAAGGTTCTAATAAATTTATTCGTAGAACGTGTAATATCTCGACAGCGTGTCATGCTAGCTTTAAGTGTATGTCGTTCGTTTTTCAATTAAACATTAAGTATGGAATAACTATTCATTTAACAGTATTGAAGGTTCTGGTTTTATAATGGATTTTTTTTCGAAACTTTATTAAAAAATCAAGTAATATATTGAGAAAATTTTATGCTAGCATTTTGAAATTTATATCATTTGTTTTCTAATAGAAATTTGCGTATTAAATGATTACTTATTTATAATTATTGATGGTCCTGAATTGTGTAAGAGTTTTTCTTTGTAAAATTCATTCGCAAATTTGAAGGGAGAGGATTTAAACTTTTTACTTGCGTAGGGTTTCAGTAGTTGTATTAATAGTACCAATTATTTTTTTTCGAAAAGCTCCATTTCTTCTCTTCCAAAGATTCACGGACGCAAACTTTAATATACATGCTAACTTACATGCACATACATTAATACATACACATATATATACATATACAGAAAAAGAGACATGAACTCAAAAATGTTCGGTTTGAGATCAGGGTTGCTTGAAACGTGCTCTTCCTTCGAAATCTCGACTTTGAACATTTGTCTTCGTCACAATAATTTTCTTATGCACTTTACTATGTATGTAGGAAAAGTAATAATGATAAATTTAATATTTGTCTCGTACAAAAATATGAAGTGATCTTATTATATTGATAAATTTGAAAGAATATTATTTGTGATATAACTCAAATTTTTTCAAATTCTCTATAAAAATTTCAGTCTGTCATTACAACTTGCTTCCAAAAGTATAATTGAAAAACATAATTATTAATAAAATATAAAATGATAATGTAAAATTGAATTGTAAAATTTTAGATGGAAATCTGAATAATAATTTTAGTAATTTCAAATAATAATTTTAATAAATATATAAATTTGAGAAAAAATATATCAGAATTTTATTGTTGCATTTAACTGCTTATCTTTCAAGAATGATGTTTATTCACAAGTTGATACCGAACGCTGCAAACAGGTGGATTATTTGTCTGATACTTGTTATTTTACAAGTATAATTGAAAAACATAATTATTAATAAAATATAAAATGATAATGTAAAATTGAATTGTAAAATTTTAAATGGAAATCTGAATAATAATTTTAGTAATTTCAAATAATAATTTTAATAAATATATAAATTTGAGAAAAAATGTATCATAATTTTATTGTTGCATTTAACTGTTTATCTCTCAAGAGTGATGTTTATTCACAAGTTGATACCGGACGCTGCAAACAGGTGGATTATTTGCCTGACACATGTTATTTTACACCCTATTACGAACCCAAATTATTTAATTTGATCTATATATATATATATATATATATATATATATATATATGTTTCACTACACGATCCATCTGAGTTTTGAGACCAAGGAAGATCTAAAATTTCGAATTAGAGGTAACGTTACGAAGAGATGATTAAAGACTGGAGGTGTGACCTATCAAAATTAGTAGGTACTTCTAGTATAGCTAAAATCTTTATTTGGGTGTCAATCAATCCGTCCGAGGACTTAGGAAGATTTAAGATTTCAAAGAGTCGAATTAGGGGTGACATTGTGAAGAGATTATCAAAGATTGAGGGTCTGATCTGTTAAAATTAGTGGGCACTGCCAGTATAGCTAAAATCTTTATTTGGGTGTCAATCAAACCGTCTCAGGACCGAGGAAGATTTAAGATGCCTAAAATTCGAATTAGGGGTGACATGGCGAAGAGATTATCAAACACTGAGGATGTGGTCTATCAAAATTAGTGGACACTTCCACTGCAGTTATAATCTTTATTTGAGTGTCAATCGATCGGCCAAAGGACCAATGAAGATTTAAAATTTCAAAAATTTTAATTAGGGCTAACAGTGCGAAGAGATGCTCAAAGACTGAGGGTATGATCTATCAATTATTATTCGGCATCTTCACTGTAGCCAAGATCATGGATTTGGTGTCATTCGACCCGTTTGAGCTTCGGGAACTAGGAAAAAGTCTAAACTGTTGAAAAATCACATTACATGTGATGTGTAAAATAATAAAAACACAAAACCACTTTCCAAAATTATCGAATGCAACATAATGCATCTCAGTATTTCAAATCAAAAAAAAAGTATATTTAAAAAACTCGATTTAGGGATGATGATACAAAGGGATGCTCAAAAAATCTACACCACTTTGCTTCTCACATATATAACACGAAATAGTTTTCTTATTGATAAAAATGATTTCACAATAATTAAATAAATTTGTTGGGTGGAAATATTATTAAAGAAAGTCACGAGCCAAGAATAATTAAAACACTATTTTATACCCCTTTTCTGCTAATCGATAAATTAGACAATTAAATCACGTTGTCGCACGTGGGGCTTAAATTCGATAACAATTCCATTTAACATGTTTATTAGATTTAATTCTATTTAACAGAATCATATGATGTGAACCGCTTTATCCTTAAGTTTAAAAGGGTTTTTGATATTTTCAGAAAAGTTATCAACGACTTTGATTAAATGTATATGTATCACATTCAATGACCGCAAGCCAACTGGAACGTACAAAGCGTGGGTGAAAAGGTTAGTTAATAATACAAATCAAAATTCAAAGGCAACAGGACAAATTGGAAAATTCGAATCTTTGTGAATTGGAATTTTAACTAACTATAGAGGAAATGTATAAATGAAATTTAGTATTTGTATTTTTATATAAGACAAACTGTATACCCAGTCTTCGTTCAGAATATTTAATGCAAAGAAACTTAGTTCAATATTTAGAGGCATTATTTTTTGAAATTTTATAATAACAAAACACAAAAAGAAAATATCAGAATTATCGTGTGCTGAGATAACACACAGAGGACAGATACAAGAGACAATTCCATTTTCAATTAAACAATATATTATTTATTGACTAAGTTGTTTTCTTCTTATTAGGAGTAGAAATAAGGAGAGACCTTTCATTTATGACCCTTGAGCTGGCCATTTACATTTGACCATGCGAAACGAAGTAGGTATTTAGATATATGCCCACGGAGAGGAATGTCTGCTTATGCATCTGATGTCTGTACTTGTTGTTAAAGCTTCCATAAATTTACATATTGAGGCACAAACACTTAGCGGCAGTGGCGAATCCAGAAAACCATTCTGGGGGGGGGGGGCACAATATAGTCCAGTGGCATACGCAAAGATGAATTTGTGGGATGCCCGACAATGCCAAATCCATGAATGCCGGTAATTTATACAGTTTGTAATACAGTTGAACCCGTTTATAATGAAGTCGAAATGAAACAGAAAATAACTCGCTATTTCCGTAATTTCGTTTAAAAAATTTCTGTAATGCTGTAAAGCCTAGAGAGGGATTTTTTTTCGTTGAAACCATAATTATGTTGTTTCCGAGACTTCGTTATACACATGTTTGATTGGTTATGTGATGTGCATAAAAAATAAAGAAAATAGAGTAAAAATTATTCAGATTTACTGTTTAAAAGATTAAACAAATTCACTTTACATGTACTTTAAATTTAACTTCCTTTTAACTTTGCGCGAAAAATCTTCTAAAACCTCTTCTGCTGTAAACGATACATTTCTGTTGATGTTCATTAACGCTAAACCATTAAGTCGGCTCTCCGAAATGGTATTACGCAGGTAAGTTTTAATTCGGCGTAGTGTTGAGAAATAGCGTTCTGCTGTTCTTGTTGTCACAGGATGGATTGCAAGAATTTGCAATGCATGGTTTATGTTCGGTAATGTTCGGTAAATTTGCGGCACTTTTATATGCTTTTATGAGACATCCAAATTCTTCGTTTCCTTTTCCGCAGATTTGCTTCCAGATAAATAGTTCTTCTAATGCTGGAAAACATGGCAAATCCTCCTTGTAAACTTCTGGCCTCTTTATAATATCTTTGATGGAAGATTCCGAAAAATATTGTGGAATTAACTGCTGCAAATTAATAATGGCCTCAAAACTGGCCTTCAGAAACCTATCTGTAATTTCGCTTATAAGATAGTCCAAAATTGGCAGCCACAATGTCACGCGAAAATGTTCCTCAATTACTTCAGGAGGAGCATTCGACCGATATACTTGTTTATTTGCTTTTCTTCGAACTTCAAGTTCAGTGTCCATTTCTTCCTCAATATTAGTTGCCTCGTTAAAAACATCTTGAAAATGTTTTTCGGTTTCACGACAATCTTTTAGACTGTTCAGCTCCATTTCAATACATTCCTTTGTTTGATATAACTTGATTTGCTTTTCTTGCAATTGTCGAGCTAGAGGCAATGTTATTGCTAATATTTTGTCAAGTACAATTAGGGTGACAACAAATTCTGAAGATTGTATTGTATGTAGTAAGGAAAAGGCTGTGCTACTAAAATTAACGCCTATATCACTGAGCTTTTGCAAAACGTGTGGTAAGTAGATAACCATTTCCTTAAAGTGGAGAACGGCATCGTGTCTTTCTACCCAGCGTGTTTCACACATATTTTTTATTTTATGGAATTTGTTATTTGGAACAAGTGAATCCAGTTCTTCCAAGAAAATTTTTTCGTTTAGCAGACTCTCTAAAGAAGTTGGCGACTGCGGAGATAACACCCACAACATTTCTTACACTATTTATTGTACAAGCTCTGCTGTGTGCAAGGTTTAATTTGGGGTTAGCACAGTGATAGTAAAATGCTAACGGCTGTTTTTTTAAATAAAAGCTTGAACACCTTTGAATTTCCCACTCATATTCGATCCTCCATCATAAGCTTGGCTCTATAATTTTCTATGTTCAATTTCAAACTTTCTATCTGTTTTACTATTACATTGGCAAGATTTTCTCCTGTCATATCTGTGATTTTTGTGAATTTTAAAAAATCTTCTCTCATATTAAGAGCGTCAACATCACGAAAAGTATGCATATACTCAGTTGCTCTGTAATGCTTATATCTGTTGTTTCATCAGCAATCAGTATAAAGTACTTTGATTTTTTCACTGCACACTGACTGAATAATCTCGGAAGTAAGTACTTCCCCATAAGATTATATAATATCATTTTGCTCTGTTTTGCTTATATACGTAGCATTTTTTAAAGAAGTTTCTATATGGTTGCTTAATACTTTGTCACCAGCATTTATCCGAAATTTCAGCAAAGCGCGAAAGTTTCCTTCTTCATTGCATTCAAATGGTTTATTTTCTATGCACTTTTCGTCAGTAATTGCACCATCATCTCTATGCCATCGAAGAGAAATATTTTGCAATCCACACAACATGATTGTTTTGATAATCGGAATCAGTCTTTTTCTGTTCTCATCTACTAATTTATTTTTCTCTGAATCCATTTTCATAAGTACATCCATCGATTTCCCTTCAAAAATATTTACAAAGTTTTGCAAAACAGCCATGTTCCTTTTGTGATACTCCTTATTAGGGTGACTATTAATGATATACGTTGCTCTTTTGAACTTCGCTATAGGTTCGTTTACCAATTTCCCTAATTTGACATTATTCGTACCACCTTTTGCCTTTCCAAATACAACACAAGCTTTGTATAATCCGCCTTTCATTTTCTGGCTGTAGGAAAGTCATACATTATTATCCAACCAATTTCTTTGAAAAGATCGCATTTTCTTTCCCTCAAAAACTTGTGGAAAACAAAAATCAGGTGGAGGCAACCATGTACGTTTGATCCATTCATATCTCTCTTCGTCAGTGCAGCTTTTCTTTTTCTCCAAAATATTGGCTAATGTCAAATAAATCGACAGAAGTGCTTTCTGGTGACTCCACGTTAACACTTTCATCAATTTTCAATCTTTTCCCAAAAAATTCTTCTAATGTTAACTGTCTCTTACTAGACTCACTCATATTTTTTAACCTATCGTTACGTTATGAATCTATTACAAACCTATGACAAACAGCATAATAACAGCATATCTATGACAAACAGCATAATAAAGAATAAACACGACTACAGCTGCCTTAAGAGCTATTGAACGTCCACCAACTACCACTATACTCCACGTCCACGAGCACCTAACCTGGTAGCAGAATAGAGGCTTTTTACCGCGTTTGGCAGCGGTTGGGTTGGCAGATCAAGCACCTACCTAGAATTTGGCAACATAGAATTACTGTAAAAGAAATGTTCTACTCATGCAAGAATTCTAAAATGCGATTTCATGCATACTCAAATGGACGAGAATGAAATTTGTTTAAGAATACGAATATAAACTCGTGTACACATATATGAAATTAAGAAAAATTCTAAAATTCAAATACATTTATAATAACCCTATCAATGAAATTTAATGAATACAGAATAAATGATTTTTTTAAACACTCAGAAAGGAAAAACGGTTTAAGCCCTAGTCGGAAATCGAACCCGGGTCTTTTGCTTTCCGGGCGACTGCACTGACCATTATGCTACCAGAGCCCAAGTTGTTTTTTCTTGAGTGTATATATAAATGACTGATATGATGATTTTCCAAATTCCGATATTGCTGTATTAACAGCTTCTAAGTCGGAATGGAATGATCGCAAAGCCAGTACTGTAATAGGCCCAGTTTTAGGTAGATAGTGATAAAGATGACAAATTAGGGAAATACCGTATAAACACCGGTTAATGGGTGATGTAAATTATTTTTTAGAATACAAATTACAGATTACATAATTTTACAAAATAGGTTGATTTTGAAAAAAACACCTTCATTTTAAAAAAATCATTTTAATCATAATATAAAACTATTATAAAACACGACATTACGAAAATATTGCAAATAAGTTAAGTAACTTTAAGTAGAAATGTCATTATTTGGTAAATCACTGGACTCTCTATTAATTTTCGATGCTTCTTAAGCTTTCACACTCCAAATCTGAGTCGTGATAAAAGTGAAAACAAGAAAGATCAATCATACTTAAAGCATTGATTATGAAACACTTTCCAACTTCAATGCAATTTTATTTAAAAAAGTCGAAAATGCAATACATTCCTCGGTAATATTTTAAAACTTATCACAGTACTACATTGATTTATTATATTTGAAAACTTAAACCTTCATTGAAAAAAATGAACTTCATTCAAATGACGGCATTGAAATATAAATTGTCTGGTTTAAATATCTCTAAAATGCAATACATTCCACGGTAATATTTTTAAAACTATCATAATACTACGATAATTTATTATATTTGAAAACTTCATCGAAAACAACTGAAATAAATTCAAATGACGTCATAGAAAAAATAACACGCCTGGATCTCTCTATAAAAGCAGGATTTCATTCATTTCATTCATCTCAATACTATAATAATTTATTTTATTTAAAAATTAAGACCATGGAGCTACAATTCTTAAACTCTATGCTTAAAACTTCATCGAAAAAAATCGTCCTTCTGTTTATAAAATCAATTAATATTTCATTCATATCAGCCATGCAGACTCCATGGACTGAATTATTTTGTGTTAAAGAAATACATTAATTCTAATACAACTAATTCTACATATTTTGCTGTTTACATTTTACATAGGTGAAAAATAGGCTTAGTTGTAGAAATACTCAAATTTGAATGAGAATTTAAACTCAAATATATTGTCATTGTGTTGTTTTAGTATGTAGATACACAGAATTTAAGCAAAAATAAAGTAGTTTTACGACGGATACAACACTCAATATGAATTAAAAAGACCTTTAAAAAATCACAATTTTGAAACAAGATGGATGCCATATATCATTTTGCAGTGGGTCATCTGATCGTTTCATATCATGGTCACGTGATCGTTTCATATAAGATGTGTAATTATTATTTTAATTTTTATTTAAAAAACTACTGAATATATTTCGCTGAATTTTTTTTTATATATTTTATGGAACAATTTGACTATTACCTAAAATTTTCGAAGCAATTTGTGAATTTTTAAATCCGCTTAAAAATGTTTGAAAAATTAGGTCCCACAGGGCTCAATGTATTTCATTTTTTCAACCCGGGTTCAATCCAAAACTAATTGGGTGATATTACTCATTTATATTCCCATAGGTCCTACAGACCGTCTGAACAACATACTAAAATTTCATTTTGATTAAGTCATTTTTACGGCAGTTATCGTGCTAACAGACAGACAGACAGACAGACAGACAGACAGAATGAACAAAGTCATAAACACTTTTCAACTTTGTTGTAAAGTGTTAATAAATTATTTTTGTTTCAAATATTTTTTTTATATAGGGTATATATATTTGAGATCAAATTTTCTGAAGATTTCAAATCCGTTTAAATCTTTGTTTGATCTTTATTAGTTTTAAAAATAAAAAGTTTGAGTGAAAACACGAAAAAGTCTTTAACTCCTACAAAGGACATTGCCTTTTTCTGTATAGGTTTGCCACACGACAAATTCTCGTCTAGACTAAGCCAACAAATTCCACCATGAAAGTGTATGAATACAAAGTTTCACTTCCCTTTCTATGCAAAAAAAAGAAAATTACTTTAAATTCATTTAATTTACTCTTTTATTCTTTTTGCAGTTGAAATCATAAAGAAAGTCTGAGTTCCAAAATATTTTTTTTTTAAATTTTATGCCGCATTATTTCTTTTAGCGGAGGATTACGTATCGTACCGTTTTAATTATATATTTATACGGTAATTATATATTTTTATTAGTTATAATTACATATTTTTACGGTACGAAACGTAATCCTCCGCTAAAAAAAATAATGCGGCATAAAATTTTTTAAAAAAATATTTTGGAACTCGGACTTTCTTTACGATTTCAACTGCAAAAAGAATAAAAGAGTAAATTGCATTTACATGTGAGTAAAATGAATATTTATTTTAAATCATAAGTAAACACGACATATATCTTTCATAAATATTTATATACAAGCCATTCAATGTTTCTAATTGAAAAGTTTTTCTTTTTCAATTTCATGGCAATGCTCAGTTCAGTGTCAGATTACAAAACTGTATTGGAATACATATCGAGTTTATTTGTGAACTTTCAAAACAAAAAAATGTGAACATTTTTCTGTAGCAAGTTTAAAGTAGCATTCACACATATATAAATTCATATATTGAAAAGTGTAGAATTTTATTTCATTGTTATCCTGCATTTCTACATGATAAAATATTTCGTTTGGGTTAAGGGCAAAAGAAAACTTTATGTTTAAGTGCTACTTTTATTGGAAGTACAGGTGAAGTTTTCAAAGCTGCAAAGAGTCTGAGAAACATAAAAAAGGTTGTATCTTTATATTTTTATCTCTAGGGAATCTAAAAAAGAAATACAGAAAGTATCACCAAAACATAAACTAGATTATTATAGTTCAATCATGATGGATCCATGATAAAAAATGTGATACATTACAGTTCATGTGGTAATGATAGAAACAGATGTTGAATTTCAGTTTAAATATAACTTTTAACTAGTATTATTCATACATAAACGCATTATGAATTCTCTACCAATATATATACAAATAGTTATTATACTTTTTTATTTTGAATTTAGGCGTATAAGGGAGGCTGGGGTACAATTTACCACTTTTTTACTTTTTGATGTTTTTTTTTCTAAACGATGAACTAAACTGTCAGTTTAAATGAGTATACATATTATCTATACATTCAGGTTTATGTCGTACTTACTTAAAAACAATAATTTTAATTACGTTTCGCTGTAGAATTTTTTAAATAGCAAGTAGCAAAGTGGACATTGTGCCCCAAGGTCGGGGTACAACAGTCCACACCGTGGGATACTATAGAACATGGGTAAGATTTTTAATAAATATGAAAATGATTCATCTGTACATTTAAAAACTATTTATTTAGTATGTAATTGCAACAAATAGTAAGTTATTGCTTTTTAATTCTTATTAGGTTTAATTCTTTAGGTCTTATTTCCAATGAAAATTTCACAATTCCCAACTGTTACTCTTATCTAAACATTTCAGTTTTTAAAGTTATTCATCTTTTTCATCTTAAACTTATTGACTAACGTAAAAAAACGCTTAGTAAAGGCAGATAATCAAAATTTTGTCAGATGATTTTCGTCCGATAATTGTGTTGGAATTGCTTGTTGATGGTCTATGACGATTAAAAGTTGCTGATTCTAGCTATTTAAGCAACATTTTAAGATTCCAAATTTTAAAATTGCACAGCCAATTTTTTGCTGTTAATTTTTTTTCAGAATTCTGTCACATTCTTTTGATTAATCATTGCGAATTAATGTCGAATTTTTTGTCATTTTAAATACAATTCCATGGTGTATTCTAGCAGCATATCCAAAAGTTAATTTTCCAACATTTATTCCCCTTCCTTTGAGAATACCTGTTTGTTTGCATAGTTAGACAGAAACCTAATAGATGATGTGTTCTCACATTTCACTTAGCTGCTATTTTTAAAAACTCGTAGTTTTGAACATAATGCATTAAAACTGTTGTTTTTTTTCAATACTTTCTCTTTGCAGATTAATCGAATGAATCGATTATCATCAATAACACTTTTTCAGCCTGCTTCATGACTTCATTTTGCACACAGATATTTTACAAGTTTTCTGTGGTTTGCTGTCCGACATTTCTAAAAACATAAATAAAAAATGTGTTAAGATATATTTAAAATAAATTTATAATAATATAATTATAGTGAATTGATTTTTTTTTTAAATTAATTTATTATAGATAAATGATCAATGCTTCTTTCGGGTTCAAAATGTTGCCTCTTTACATCGAACAATGGCCAGTACATATTAATGCTTTCAAATTTCTATGTATTTTCCAAGATATGGCACTTGCTACAAGATTAAGAAACAGTTATATTTATTATTCTGTGAGATGTTTGGTTTCACTCGCTTTACACTAATCCATCCAATATACTAAGAGATAGGACTAGAAATATATTAATTAGCATAAAATATTATTTTTTAAGATTCTGTTTGTTTAATTCTAGATTTCAAATATTATATGTAAGGCATCATCTTATCAAATCTGTATCTTTTTTCTTGCACATAATTAGTTCATTACTTCCATTTTCACTTGTTGGATTTGAAATTGTAAGCTATATTACTTCAAGTGTGTAAACTAGAATATAAATCATGCGTAAATGAATTCATTAGAGCCAAGCAATTCATCAGTAATTACTAAAAAGACTGATGTCTAACTTATATAGGAATATGGGGTACAATGAAACATGGTCCACTATACTCCAAATCTTACGATCCATTGAACTTCCATTCAACAATAAACACAAATCAAAAAACCAATTTTAAATTTATTGAATGCAGTCAGATATTATATAAAAATAAAAAGTTCTTACCTTTATATTGTACTCAGATACTTCTTCAAAATTACAATTTTTAAATAAAGAATAGGAAATCTGTACATCTGAAAAATATTTACTTTCTATCTTATTTATTATCTGTAAGCCATCTACAACTATAAATGGCTTAATAATGAGTTGAGAATATGATTTTTGGATATAATGATACATCAAGACTGTGTTGTCATATATATGTCAAAATGTGAAGTATATTTAAAAAATGGAAGATAAATTAAAGGAAGTGGTTCACTGTGCTCCTAGGACCATTGTGCCCCAATCTCCCCTACTCTAATATTTTTATAGCATCACTTATTCACAAAATTCTTTATGAATCAGAAGAAAAATGTTTTCAGAAGATTAAATCTTGAAATATATGAGATTACATCTTGATTTACTCCGTATTAAGTATGTTCTTGTACCAAGAGTAAAACGAATTACCCGACGTTTCCCGGGCCTATGTAAGCTACCATGGCTTAATACCACTCAGTTTCCAAATGAAAAAATCAGTTTCAAGCCAATTCACCACGAAATGCGAAATCAGAATGCGGTTCCAAACTCCAGCCACACTGTCCGAAAACGCAGAAAGAAAAAGAAAATAAATGCACAAGAGTTAAGTTTTTTTAAATGTATTCGTTAGTAGATGGCTGTAGTGGCCCGCCGTTAAAGAAGAACAGCCAGATCAATTCCAATGTCATAATTAGTGATACATGTTTACCATATACAAATTATAATCAAAGAAGAGGAGCAGTGTATAATATTTAAATGAGATGCTGTTAAATTTAAATTGCATATAAATGTATTTTACTTTCCTTACAGACATAGTATAATGTATAGGGAAAGTATAGTGACGGGATCTAAAATTCGAATTTTAGTTTTCGGCGGAAGAGCTCGTTTCAAGTATCCTTGAACCCGAATCGAACGTTTTGGGGGTGATGTTTGCGTATATGTGGTGTGTATGTATGTGTTTGGATTTTGTGTATGTGTGTGTGGATTTCTTGTGTGTGTATATGTATGTTAATTTTGTGTGTTTGTGTTTTAGTGCATGCGCCTGTGAGTCTGTGGATGTAATATCTCACGAACGAATGGAGCGTTTAGAACGTAATTTGATACAATTATTACAATCGGTGAATATTGAAAGCCTTTTTATTTTAAACGTAGGAAAGATCACCAAATTTTCAAATGAATTTTTAAAAATATTTGAAAAATCAGGGCTTTCATAAATGTTAAATAAATAATCATTTTATATTTGATTTTAAAACTAAAATTAATGACAAAAACTTTAGAACGCTAGCTCGTATCTTTCTCGAGATATTGCACGTTTTTCAAATAAATGTATCCAAAAATAACTTAAAATGAACAGTAGTAAGTATCATCAAATATGTAGCAGCTGTCGATAAATATGGCAACTAATTTGGCGAAATATCGTCAACTAGGCGTGTTTTTATTGTTGTGCCGAAACTGACAAAAATGTTGCCGAATTGGGGAATATAACGCCAAATTGATGAATTAATAATAATTAATAATAATCACAATAATTAATAATAATTAGCAATATTAATAATAATCACATGAACACAAACGGACATATTCTTTTATTATGTAAGATACTAAGTTTTTGAAGTTTTCCTTTTGTTTTTATGCATTTCATTTTAAAATTACTAGATGAATATCTTAAACATCTTGAAAGTTCAGTTCCTTTGCCCTAAGTATCTGCAGAACTGAACCAGTACTTTCTGGTATCAGTACCCTACCGAAGGATCCTAACCCTCTTTCAATTCTGACATATCTCATTTTAGTCTTAGTCAATGTTTTCTTTGACTACAAGTATTGACTAAGTGTGATTAGAAGGATGGTTAGGATCATTCAAAACTTTACCTAGACTGAATTGTACTGGGCCAGTTCTGCCCAAACTTGTAGTAAAATATATATAGAGAATTCATGACATTTTTGGGAGAAGATTTTTATCTTTTGCATTTGGTGGGGCGTTTTTTACTATGTAGTAATGTTTTGTGAAATTGCATTATTTTATGAAGAAACATTTATCAACATAGTTACGCAACAATAACATAGTTGTCATTGAAAGTTTTACTGTGCCACCGAACACCATTTATTCCCTTTTTATTTAATTTCTGAAATCCGAAATCAAATGTATTTTAAAGTTTAAAAAAAAAGTATATGCCTCCTATACAGACGCACAAAATGAGCCATCATTCATCAAAATGGGTTCAGTGGTTAAGGATGTATGTCAGTTAACATTCAAGAAAATTAGGCAGGGACTAAAATTGTAAAATGTGCACATTTAAAATTATTTCTACATGGATGCTACATCACCTATTGTAATTTTATTTTGTTTTGTTTTTGACAGCTTTGTGCTAATGTTACATAAAAAAATACTTATTCTATAACTATTTGAGGGGGGGATAAGATGCACATGCCTTTAAAATCGTGTTTTCTCACGTCACTTATATTATACTCATGCCAACAACAGATTTGGAAATGACTACTTTCAGCAGCGGAACTCTAGCGCGTTCCTAAAATAGGAATTATACAATAACGTATTAAGATATATCTAAATATATTTAAATTTACCTTCTATATGAAGGGTGACATTATACAGGGTGAGTAAAAAAAAATGGGCCAAATTGATGGGCCAATGAGGTGGTAGCACACATCAAACCAATCATTTTTCGTCAAAGTTTACGGGGTCGGAAATGAAATGTAAAGGCGCCAGTGGGCATTTGATGGTGAAACTAATGAGATAAGACCAAAAAACAAGACTGACTTAGAAATCATAAAATTACATTTAATAAACAATAATTACAGTGATGGCTCATAAGAACGACCGCCAACCTGAATGCACGTCTCACAGTGACGATGGAGGAATTGGCGAACTCTCCCGAACAGACCAGGCATGTCACGCACTTTGTCAGCAGCGGCCGAAATTCTAACGACGAGTTCTTCCAATTCAAGGGGGGGTGTCAAAGACGAGACTCTTGATATATCCCCACAAAATACACGACAGATAGGGCGATCGTGGGGACCAAGCTGTGGGAGTTTGCCAACGAGTAAGCGCCCTGTAACGCCTTTACGTGTCATTTCCAACCCAGTAAACTATGACGAAAATGCTTGGTTTGGTGTGTACTACCACCTCGTAAAGTTTAGTCCATCTATTTCGAATCACACTGTATAGCAATAATTAATTAAGCTGTAATATATCTAGAAATAAAGGGAATTGAAGAATGAAAGGGAATAATTACTATATGTAAACAAAGTTCAAAATTCAGTAAATTTTATGAGCTTACATAAAGGAAACCCACTGCTGTGATGTAAAATAAAGCAATTTTGCAAAGAATAGAAAAAACAGCATGATGAATAAAATGCGATAGAAATCATATTGTAAAAACTTGTAGTTTCGTAATTTTATTTTGGTAGGTGGTGGAATTATTTTGGATAACAATTTATGTTTAAACAAAAAATAAAAATGTTGATTAAAAATTGCGAACAAAATTGATGCCATAAGACATTATACTTTAATATTTAAATATTCATGAAATCAATTTATATATCTTTTACACATGCAAGTAATTTGACTTTACTCATCTTTAAACAGGTATGTTACCAGTAGCATTGTTTCTATTTTGCTTGGATTCTTGAATTCTTATTTATTTTCAGCTAATTTTCATTTAATTTTTGTTTCTTGACTATTTCAACTCAACTCATTTGTAGTATTTTCTGACACTCCTATGTGTTAATAAGTAAAAATATATTATACAAAAGATAAGAAATAACGTAATCTAGCATAGATTAATAAGTGTTGCAGCATACGCTTGTTTCTAGGATTCGATGAATCCTTCCTTTAGTGCAAGAGAAACCCACAAACCCGATGTCAAAAAGACAAAATGGCCTCCCCTCATGTACAAGACACAGGAGGACATTATACCCATGTCCTGGATTAAGAGTCCACCTGATAGACTCAATCAGAATGTATAATAACTACCAGATCAACAGATTCAGAATAGATAATTAACACAAAAGATTGAAGTGTCCCAAAGTATAACCAAAATCTCCCTACGAGACGAGTCCGAACAAGATTAAAAGAGAGCCAAGAAGACGAAAACAACGTACAATAGTCGTGAAAACCCTAGGAAAGAGGCAAAATTTAAAACTGCTATATCTCCATTTTGTCTTTGGGTTTGTTGGTTTATCTTGCACTGAATAAAGAGATACGGCGTATCCTCAAAACATCTATATGCTTTATTTCTTATTATCTTCTGCTTAATTATCTTGTTCACGTTTTCCCTTAGCCCTATATGAATTTAGCTCGTTAATTTTGATTTTTTTTCTATTGATTCATTGTGAATCCATCTTTTGATTAGTTGGCTTAAAAATACATATCTCACACAAACTTGGGTACATGTATTCAGTCAATCTTTTATTACTGTCCACTTCGATTTTCCGAATTTTTAGTATATTGCCCTGTATGCACTGACGAAGAGGGTCCACTATATTCTTGAAACATCTATTAGCTGCTATATATTTTTATTATTTCATAATTACATTGTGAGTTTCGTCTTTTCTTATAAAGCACTTTAAAATACAACATAATGTGTTACATTATTATAAAACACCAAAATAGAAGCTAAAGTTATAATTTTGTCTTATTACCTCATTTAATGTTAAAATGTTTTCCTATTAAAAATACAAAAATAAGTATAACATTCAAGAAAACTTTATTCAATGAACACGAATAAATAAATCTTTAAAATATTCTTGTTTGAATAAAAACGACTACTATTAAACTTGTTTTTATTTAAGTGTTGCTTATCATTTTATTCAAGCACTGCGTGCTACAGAATCAGATTCATTACGTAAATCATTAAGGGTATTTTGCGTTGTTGAGTAGAATTTAAACTTTTTGAATTCTCATTATACGATCGAAAGTTAAATTCAAATACACTAGATTTAATTTGTAATTTAAAATGCTAATTTGTGTTTTTCTTTTCTCAAAAACACAGAATGCTGCATATAGATTAAAATTTTGGTATAAGAAATTCAATGCAAAGTAATTTAAATTTGTGGATTGCCACTTATTTTTTCTTAGCCAGTGGAATTATTTAAATTACCTATAGTATTGAAATACGTTAAATGGACAGACCTTTCTTAAAATTTGATTTTCTTGAAATGGAATAGTCTATGTCCCTTGCGGTAAGAAAAGGAAATAAATTTCACAAAGACTTCAATGCGGATATATTTATTTTTTGGTTACTTTGATTGTACTTTTAAAAATCTAACCAATTGGAAATTATGGTCTATGTCTTTCTTTACAAAATTGAAGCAAATTCACGCAGCTATTTCAAATATTTTTATTTGAATTGCACCTTTTTAAAATCTTATCGGGTAAATCATTCAATAAAACTTACTTTTAAAGATTATACGTGTGCGCATTTTACTAAAATCATATCTAAATACATTTTACATACACTCATACACTCTGTCAAAAAACATAATCGAAATAACCCTTAAATAATAACTAAAGCCTTGAAACTCAATGTTCAGATGTCTTTGAGATGGATATGCAAATGATTACTGATTACATTGGATTCTTCCAGCGCGCATGAGAAAGACGTATCCGAGATTCCACAGAAAAAAAAACCTGCTCTTCCAGGTTTTGATGTTTCATTCATTAAGTAGTCTGTAAAGATGCATCTACGGCGCATCTGTCAGCAATACTAGCAATGTAACGAGTTTCTGCGGGGTCGCATTATATATATTATATAAACCGGGTGCCATGCAGAACTGTCAGCTTACACATTGATTGGAGTGATAAAGCAGCAAAACGATGTTGACAACAGTGGGTTCAGAAAGGCAGCAACATAAATTATCTGGACATCCCCAAAAACTTGTGCTCAAAGGAATTGTGAGATCACGAGATACTGATATCAATCATAATGGTACCAAGTCTTAATGGTACCAATGGCATCTCAACTGAAAGGCCACATAAGTTCATCATCCATCAAATAGTATCAAGACACTCCATTTGGGGACGACTAATATATGCAACACATAATTCTCTGAGTTTCTGAAGACGCCTCCCTCTGATAAGCTAATGTATGCAGCATCCTGTAACGTGGCGTCAAGTCTGGAAATCTTGGATGATATCCAATTTTTGTCGTTAAGTCTTCAGCGATGAATTCTGTTCTGCATTAGCGCAGTTTATCTCCGTTTCTGTTATAAACGACAGCTGATTATATATTGAATCAAGTTGCAGCGGTAGAGCAGCATATAATCACCCCACCTATGGCTACTGTTTGCAGAACCATTCTGTATAAGAGAAGATCTCGCTTAGTTTTATTTCAAGGTACTTTCACAAGATGCCTGTACGTTTTACAGCCCTCTACAGTGAATTGGATTGCCTTTCGGAAGATATTTAATGTCAGACATCGCACTGCGAGATTTCCCAAACTATGCCTTAGAGATTTTCATATTCGCTGATGGCTGTGTACCGTGAAAGCCAGTCTCTTGAATTCTCGCCAATCTAACATGTGAGGAATATGAAAGCAGTTACACCCATTATGGAATATGAACAAACTAGCCAATAATTACACAATATCCGGCGGAATATGAAAGCAGTTGTAGCCATTACGGAATATGAACAAACTGACCAATAATTACAAAATATCCGGTGGCCCGGCCGTCCAAACACTTACCTTACACATTTCTGGTAGGTCGGACGGTCTGGGTCTCAACAACAGCAATATCCGGCGGAATATGAAAGCAGTTGTAGCCATTATGGAATATGAACAAACTAGCCAATAATTACACAATATCTGGCGTGGCCAACGGCCGTACCGTGCTGAAAACACCGGTTCTCGTTAGATCACCGAAGTCAAGCAGCATCGGGCGCGGTTAGTACTTGGTGGGTGACCACCTCGGAACACCGCGTGCTGTTGGCCATCTCGGGTGCGGTATCCCCGTGGTTTGCGCGCTAGATTTGCACGCTACCACAAATGCCGCCGTGTTCATGCGGAGTACGATCACATTAAACATGTGGGTCCGTAAGTCCTTCCGAGAGGTTGGTGGTAGGGGAAGGAGGGTATGGTCCCTGTGGATGCCTCCCCCACTGGGTTCCGGTCTAAATTGGGTGGCACTTCCCGGCCGTCCATACAGTTACCTTACACCTTTCTGGTAGGTCGGACGGTCTGGGTCTCAACATCAACAATATCTGGCGTAATTTGCTACAGAAAAGACTGTTATTTGACTCCAGCTTGCATTCTACATCGACTTGTATCGTATCCACAGAAAGAATTACTAAGCATTAACAGTTGATCTTTATGTTGTCACTGATCTGTAATGAAAGTATTTTTTGCATGGCAAATGTGCTTATTTTTTTTTGTTTTATACTGATTGAAGGTCCGCAGTTTCATAGCCATAGAAGTAGTATAAAGAACATTGCTTCCCCAAACGGGAATAGACACACGGATCTTCGTACTGGCCAGCCAACGCTCTACCATTGAGCTGAAACGGAATTTTAGATCTTATCGCTAAAGTGAATTCTGCAATTTCAATCATCTAATGTCAGATTGACATGTAACTAACAATCTTACTGACCGACTTTTTGACAACTATTTTTACAACAGGTTAGCCTCCTGCTGCAACTCTTATCCCCCTGTTAGGTCCTTGCGCGGCGTTTGATCTCCCGATTTTTCTATATATCAGAGCCCACTGAATCCATGCTAATCGTAATAGGGTCACTTTAAGACCCCCAATATCTATGTCAATAACCTACAGTGTGGATTTGTTTAGGAGTTATTGTAAAGAGCCTTGCTCTACCAGCTGTGAATTGAGCTGCGGATCTATATTCTGGCCATCCGACGCTCTATCGTTGAGATAGGGACGGAATTGCAAGTTCTTATCGTCTAAGTGGGCTCTACTAAAGACTGTCTTCGGCGTGCATAGTTTTCTTAGCAACAGAGAGTATGGTAATGAATATAATTTATTAATATAACATATAGAAAGAAAGAAATTCTTCAGACTATCGTCCTGTAGCATGAGCAGCAATGCATTACTGTATTACTTGAGTATAAAATGATGTTTTTCAAATTTGTTTGCGACAGCCGGACTAAGATCTTGCATTAAACAACATAAATACGGTGGTAGGAATAACTACTATTTACAATACCTATAAATTGCATTGCACACGCGAGCTTTGAACACTGAATACTGTTTTTTCAGAAAATAATCAGAATACAAGTTAGATCATTAGTAATTTCCTTCCATAGAACATAATACATGTTATCCATTGATTAGCTCTAAATCCGTAAAATAAACGGCTATCATTATATATCATGGTTTCCGTGGCAATATATTACAATAACAAAATGTGGCAATTAGATTTACGGCACCAAAGATTTACGGCACGGTATAGAAATGCACCAACAAATAATTACATCAAAAACATATTCGCATTGTATTTATTAAGATATAGCCACCGAAAATTGCTGAAAGACACAATATCAATTTAAGAGTACATATAGAAAACTACCTTTTAAAATCAGAATTCCTTAAAATTCGAAAAGGGTGTTTTCGAAATATTCATTTAAAAATATCATTTTGGCAAAAATTGCTTTCAATAAACACCAACTTCTTTTTTCATTAATTGAATTATATTTGAATTTATGGAAGATTCATAAACAATGTAATGACACATTGATGTTCAAATTTAAAATCGAAGTCTAAAAGACTTGCCAGACACATGTCACATTGAAAAGATTTACTGGATTTCCATTTGCAGAACTTCAAAATTAGCAGTAAAATGTTTCCTCCGAATGCCACTAATTGTTGAAAATATATTTAGGAAAATAAAAGCCTTGACTGGCCTCGCGTTTACAGAAGTAGAAACTTAACATCCTTGAGTAGTACTTGCAAAACCCGAAAAATCAAATAAGTCGGCATAGACGTCATTCAAAATTTGCACCGAAAAAATTATTTCAAAATTGCACTCATATCGGGCACATGAACATATCCAGAACTTTTGCTTTTCTGGAGAATCATGACTAACTCATCTAAAGATCCATTTCATAGTCATTGAAAAAAATGTACCCCGTCTGTCTGGCTTGCAGATTCTTATCTATTTTCCTTTGAAGCAAACTCTAGTTCATCACATATCACTGCCAGATTGACTAAGCGAGTCTATGGGATATATTTCTTTATTCAATAGCTAATTCGTATTTAACTTTTGTGACCACCTTCTTACTTTTCCCCAGACTAGCTGGTACCGTGTTTTATTGTAGTGTCGTAATTTCCACATGATAAAAATATTCTATCTTGGTGACACAGAGTCTGAACAATTATCCAGATCAATTAAATTATATTATATGTCACTTTTATAGCTCATTGTGTGGACCTGTTTTCATTCCAACCTGTTACTTTAACTTATATTGTTTAGAGAATACTCATTATGTGAATGTAATTTCATTATGTGAATGATCAGTGATGTATGTCTAGTTTGATTTCTTGTTTGATATCCCTATCTCCAATGCCGCTAATATTTGCATTTGATACCATTGCTGTTGAGGTGTGTGAAACACTATAGATTTTACGATACACCGAAACGTTAATAAGGACAAATGACATAAAGACATAGAGAATCTAAATATCAGCAAAAGAGAAAAAATGAGAGATACGATAATTTCATTAACAATTATTTCAAATTATATAGTTTTATTAAATTTATACTCACATAATCTAAAGAAATTTTAACAGACAGAATAACTATGGCCCAAAATATTTTTTTTTCATGCACTTCACAAGGACTTTAGTAAATAGTTTTATTAGTGTACTATTTTCATTTATAAATTTTTATGCATTTAAATATATTTAAGAAACGATATATAATGTTTTCATGAATTTCACACAAAGACTTTAGTAAATAATTTCATTAAGGTACTATTTTCATTTATAATTTTTTTATTTATTTAAACACGCTTAAGAAAGTCGAGGTAGTCATGTGGCAATAATTAATGTTTTGCATAATTTTACATAATTATTTTTATTGCAAACTGCCCGGAACAAAACATGTTAATTCCATAAAAATATTTCAACTTCTTTCATAAGTTTTTCATGTTGTGAAATTACAAAAAAACTGATAAGTAAAAAGCACCTAAAAACAGGTTTAATATAAAATACTTATATGTTGAAATTATTGAACAAAATAGTTTCATTAATGCACTATTTTCATTTATACATTTTTATTTATTTAAACACACTTAAGAAAGTTGAGGTGATCATGCAGCCGTAATTAATATTCTGCATTATTTTATATTATTATTTTTCTTGCAAAACTGCCCAGAACAAAACATTGTAACTTCATAAAAATATTTCAAGTTCTTTCATAATCAAGTTTTTTCTGTTATGAAATTACAAGCAAATAATAAGTACAAAACACCTAGAAAACAGGTTTAATATAAAATGCTTATATGTTGAAAATGCTGAACAAAAAACTCTTACTCAAAATTCTAAAAGTACATATAGCAGTTTCAATCTTAGATAAGGAAGATTATTAAAAAAATTCCATCTCCCTCCGGAAAACTTTAAGACACTAATCTGAGATCATTATTATTTGCGAGAATGTAGTAATCTTAAAAATATTTTAACGCAAATACTTTAAAAAAATTCAATTCTGCTACTATAAGGGGAGATTGTGAAACCGATTAAGAAAGCTCAACTTAGATAAGGAAATGAACCGAAAACTAAAGATATTGCAGTTAAATGACCCGCATGCCCAAATTTCTCATTTTTATGATATTAAAAAAACGATTTTATTTTTAAAAAATAATATTTTTATATTGTTATAATTACATGAGTTTAAATGTCGACGTTTAATACTGTGTAATTTAATCTCTTTAAAAATATATAAAATTTATTCAGCAATATTAATATTTGGTTGTTAATACCCTAATAACCGAATAATTAGTTACATAAAAACAGTTAAAGCTTGCTTGATAGTACTTTCTTAACAGTTTTTAAATTTTGTAATACTTTTGGCTGAAGATACTTCATGTACTCATTGTTCTTTCTGTTAAGCGTTTGTGTTCAATATTCGCGAAACATTTAGAAATCCTGATTAGTATGATTATTACTTTCCCTGCAATGCATGGTAATGTATAGGGAAGGTATTGGAATCATGTCGAAAATCGCAACTCGATTTTTTGAGAAATCTACAGGTTTGGACTCATCTATATTACGAAAGAACCATTTTTAGCTTGAAGTCTGTGTGTGTGTCTGTTTTTCTATCTGTAAGTCTGTCGGTCTGTCTGTCTATATGTAAGTCTGTCTGTCTTTCTATCTGTGCAATGTATGTATCCACTCTAACTGAAAAACTAATTGACCGAATTTCATAAAATTTGGTAGGTAAGTCACTTGTAGGTAATCCTGGTGCTGAATAGATTTTGGTATAATTCGGAAAAGTAGAACCTGCCTGTTTTACGAAATGGCCTACAAAGATCGCTAAAATCTGAAATTAATGACAACGTGTGCTCAAATATATCAATTAAATACGTGTTCTATACGTAATTTTGACGAGGAAAAAATTTCCTGTAACCAAATAAAAACAAAAATTGAATTTCATTAATTCAGTGTTATTTTGTGCAATTAAACTCACCTTAATGAAATATTAAAGAAACAAGAAAGATCAATCTTGTATAAAAACATTAATTGTGAAACACTTTCCAATTACAATGCAATTTTATTTAAATATCTCTAAAATGCGATACATTCAGCGGTTATATTTTTAAAGATATCACAATACTACAATAATTTATTATATTTGAAAACTACATCGAAATCAAATGAGCTGTATTCAAATAACGCCATCGAAATATAAATCGCTTGGTTCTCTATATAAAAGCAGTGAATATTTCATTCATAAACCTTTTTCTATTCCTTTCATTCAGCGGTGATAATTTTTAGAATTATAACAATACTACAATAATATATTTTACTTTAAAACCTAAAACCATGGAGGTAAAAATACTTTCTAACTCCATGCTTAAAACTTCGTCGAAAAAGACAATAACATAGAACCGTCTGCTTCTCGTTGTCAAATCAATGAATATTTCATTCATATCAGCTATATTGCAGACTCCAGAGCTAAATAATTTAACGTTAAAGGAATTCAGCAATTCTTATACAACTCATCTTACAGCTTGATGTGTTTACATTCTCCATACATGAAAAAATCAAAGTTTGATGATTATTTAAACTAAAAAATGTCGTAATTGCGTTGACACAGTATATGGATGCACAGAAAAAAATAAAACGGTTTTAGGACGGACGCAACACTAAATATAAATTAAAAATAACTTTAAAAATCACGATTTTGGCACAAAATGGATGCTATATTTTATTTTGAAGTGAGTCACGTGATATCTTCATATAATGTGGGTGCAATTATTATTTTAATTTTTATTTAAGAAACTGCCGAACATATTTCGCTCAAATTTATTTTATATATTTTATGGGATAATTTGATTATTTAAAATTTTTGAAGCAATTTGTGAAATTTTAACTTGCTTACAAAATGTTTGAAAAATTAGGCCCCATAGGGTTCAATATATCTCATTTTTTCTACCCAGGTTCAGTCTAAAATTAATTGGGTGATATTATTCATTTACATTCCCATATGTTCCACAGACTGTCTCAACAACATACTAAAATTTCATTTTGATAAAGTCATTTTTACGGCAGTTGTCGTGCGAAAAGACAGACAGACAGACAGACAGAATGAACAAAGTCATAAACACTTTTCAACTATGTTGCAAATTGTTAATAAAATAAAAATGAATTTGAGTCTGCTGGAAAAGTTTTTGTGCTGCTCACATCAGTTTTTTCCATTTAAAAACGCATGAAAATGTCTTATAAAATAAATACGAAACATAAAACAATATTCTCCAGTATTTAGATAAAAAGTATATTATATTCCTTGCCCAGTAAATTCTAGAAATTTTGAAATAACAAGAAGTTTCATTAAATGATGTAACAAGGTATGCGGTATAAATGCATTCATTGTTATATCAATGTAAAGTTAACCAAAAACTTACACGAATGCACATTACTTTTCCACATAATCATCATACTTCTCAAGGCATCTAGTACTTCCACCTGTACAAAAAGACATATATTATAGGCATGAAGAAATCAAAGTTACGGTTTTGTAACTAAGACATTACAAGGTGTTGAACTTGGCTATCGGTTTCATATCATATTTCGACCAGGTGCTTATTCAAACCTCCTAAGGGACGAAAATGGATAGATACCAGTTAAGAACTGCAAGGTAGATGTTCAATCACCTCCTAATGGAATCGTTATCAAAAACTTTGCAATAAATCCAAATCTGCTAAAGTGACAGGACATTAGGGCCACAGACCTTAACAAGCTGGTATTGCATAATTTTAGCTGGTGTTACGTCCTGAACTTGCATAAATCTTATCAGACTGCACATCTCAAAGTTTGATCACGTTTTCACAAGTGTCGCCATTTTTAAATGTCTATTAAGCAATGAACTTGATATGTGTTACCTTCTAGTGACAGGAAAACCAAACAGAGATCAGAGTTGTCCTTACTATCTAAACGTACCCAACCAATAATGATTTTCACTATTGGGACAAGCTTTGTTATCCTATTCATTGAAACGTTCTTGCATATTTTTCGCTGAATGATATGATAACGAAATTTGGTCAATATACTATAGAAAAATCATTCTACTCACTATGACTATTAAATTTAATATGAGATTTACTAATTAATGTTACAGAAGTGCGTGACTACAAAGAGCTCATTTCGTAGATCTAAAGTATATAGTGCATATGCTTATGAACATGGAATAACATATCTCCTTAAATTTATTTAACTAAAATATTAAGTTCCTTCATTATAGATGTTGGTATTTTTACAGTTTTCAAATACCGCCTAAAATTAAAATAATGCATTACCTTTTTATTTCGTAATATTTTCTATTTACTTGAGGATTTTTTCTATGCATAGCACTGACGAATTTGAAAAATAATATCAAATTATTAAATAGAGTTTTGTGCTCTTTTATTAAATGCTTTCTACTTTGCTTAAACACCAAATTCAAATAAAGCCCAATACTCAAATTTTTAATTAAATACCTATTTGTGGATGGATAACTTATAAGTATTCATACCTGAATGAACAATAAATTAATTTTCCCAGTAAAATTAGATTTCCTTTGAACCGATCAATACTCCCTTCAATATACAGATCTTGTTTTTGTAAAGTACATACTGCCGGCTTCTTGTGAAATGAATAATTACTTCAAAAAATAAACTGCAATTAATTAGTTATTATAATTCTAATAATATGTATATTTAATATATGTATGTTTACGTTGCATATATGTCAAATTTAAATATTATTTGTTTAGGAATCCATATGTGATATTTCTAGAAAATAAATCCGGCAGACATATTTCAAGGAAAATAATATATAGCAGAATGGTCCATATCACTTAGGAAAACTGTTCCCCCGTCTTTCGGGCTTTCTGTCAGTACGAAACGCTTATCGAAAATTTTGGCGGCACATTTGGTAAAATACTGCCAATATGGCGACTTTTTTAAAATGCTGTCGAATTGATGAAAATGTCATCAAATATATTACATTGTCTCCAAATTGATGAAAATAACGCTAAATTAACGATCACGATGCCAAATTGATGAAAATCTAATATCTTTACAACTTGAGCTGAATTTCTTTGACAATAACTGTCGCTTTCTGGAAATTATTAAATTAATATATACTTGATTTAAAATGAAGTTAGTTTTTACGGATTGTAGGACATGTACATTTTGTTAGAAGATACAGGGTGTCCTAAACTCAATTTTATTAGGATATGTTATAAGCATTATGTTTAGATAGTGTCTGTCTGACAGTTTGCGCCACTTGGCGTCAAATCTGGCGGGATTTGCCAAATGTCGCCAAACTGACAAAATGTCGCTAAATCAATGAAAATGTCTCAATGCCAAAATTCCATATCTAAGAAATATACACTATTATTTTATTTTTTTTTACATTTCTTGTCGCTCTATTGGAATTCTCAATTGAATATTCTTGATTCGAAATATGTAATGAGTTTCAAAACTTCCCGTAGGCCAGGTACGTTTTGTTAGGGCATCGTATATGAATTGCATTTTGTTAGGGGATGAACATTCATATTGATTGGAAGAGATTCATAGTTCGAATGTGTCCTTGGATAGTCCTATAAGAGAGCGGAAGGGAAGCAAGATTTCACAACTTTATGCATAAAGTCATATGAATCGCTTACTCTTAGAGTATATGTAGAATAAAAGTAGATTTGCAAAAGAAGAATTAAACACGTTCCATAATTTAAGGCATTGGGAAAGATCAATTGTTTTTGATTCTGGAATATTGTTCCAAACATCGCCATTTATAATTTACTTGGTTATTTCCAGTGTAATATTTTAAGGTAAAATATAACATTTTCATTTAATGAAATGTTATATTTTACTGTCACATGGACGTGTTAAATTTCATATACAGTATTCGCTTCTTAGCACTCCCAATCAAGATAAATATATTTCAAGTTATTGCATCTTGTTTAAACACTTTTCACGTCTTTAGCTAAAATTCTAATGTAGGCAGCACATGACTTTCGCTACAGACTTAAATTATTTTTCTCTTTATTTCTTTAATCCATTAAATTGAGTTTAATTGCCGAAAATAACACTAATAATTATGTGGAATTACACTTGATTTGCACTTTGAATCCAATTTTCGGTTTCTTTGGTAACGGGACGTATTTTCAATAGCGGTGCAACAAAAATGCGAGAAAAATAAAATATCTCGGGAACGGATAGTCTTACATGGGGTTATTATTTTGATCGTCAAAAACAACGTATATAATAAGCATTTTATTGATGCATATGAGCATAGTCTTTTATTTTAAATTTTGACGATTTTCGCGGGTCATTTAGCAAAAGATCGGCATATTCTTTTTTCCCGAATCATACCAATATCTAAGCAGTCCCATGGTAGCCCTTAAGTGACCGCTTTACCAAATTTTGTAAAATTTGGTCAATTAGTTTATGCATTAGTGTGGAAACATACATTGCACAGACATACAAACGTACACTAAAAATGCTTTTTACCTAGAGTGGATACATATGATCTTTGTGGGACATTTCGCAATAAAAGGCAGGTCATTTTTATCAAAAATTGTAATAAACTCTAATCAGCACCAGGATATTCAACAAATAACTTACATGTGAAATTTTATGACATTTGGTTAAATAGTTTTTGAGTTAGTGTGGACACACACACACATACACACACACTCGTCACTCTAAACATAGTTATTTCGTGTTCTAGGGGTCCCAAAAGGCGTTGATCAGTTAAAAACTCGAGTTGGGATTTCCGATGCGATTTAAATAATTTCCCTATACATGCATTGTAAGGAGAGTAAAAATATACCCGACGTTGCAAGGGATTTAAGATGCAGCCGTCTAATAGAAATTACACAGTGTATTTTCGAATTATACAGTGTATTTTCGAAAATTAAATTATACAGTGTATTTTCGAAAATTATACAGTGTATTTTCGAAAACTGCCTGAAGCATTTACGATTCTCTAAATTATATCAAATATATATATTATATATAACTTACTGCGTTGGTTAAGTTATATAGTATATATAACTTACTGCGCTGGCGTAAGTTATATATTATTTATAACTTACTGCGCTGGCGTAAATATATAACTTACTGCGCTGGCGTAATATTTGCAATCTATTTTAAACAAACATAGTTTATAATTCTCAATCAAATGAATTATTTAAAGTATTAATTTGCCGTTCCATATTTTGGTTCTTCAAAAATATTTACAGTTTTAGAAGCTACGTTTTGTAGTGCACAAAGAAAGAAGAATTAAATTGAATGAAATGCTCTAAAGTTATATTAGAACAAATATCAATAAAATGAAACTTTTTAAAAGAAATTTTCAGAAGATAAAAAATGAAAGTTATTCGACCATATCTTGAAGTAAAATAAAATGCTCATTTTATCAGCTTTTAAAACCTTTCCAAATTATCCATTGATTATAGCTCTTTTGCCTTAATTAATTTTACACTCGACTCATTTAAGATGATTGTAATCTATTGTGGTACTAATGATATTTAATGAGCTAAAAAATAAACCTTGGATCTTCGATCGATGGCACCCCGTTTATTTACATGATTTAACTTTATAGATTCTGCAGACTTTCTTGATTGTAAAAACTTACTTTCTCGTAAAATTTCCTGGAAGTTTCCTTTTTACTAGGAATTCCTTAGGGTTTTCAGAGTATAAGTGGCAATATCTTGATTATAAACCTACGTTTTATGTGTTTCACATTTAGGTTTAAGTCATTTTAAAAGACCTGTGTGGAACATAAGTAACAAAAGCATGAAACGGATGTGAAAAATGGTATTATTTTGTTAATATAACATATTTTTTATTTGAATACATAAGCTTTAAATATAAGGATATATTGTCACAATAATATTTAATCTATAACGATTATTCAAAGTAGTACTCTTTACTAAACTAATAAAATATTTTTAACATTCGTGGAATGGTTGGTTACTGTGAAAGAAATATTTCTAAATTATTTTCAGAAAAGTGGATATTTTCAAGGAAACAAGGCTTAAATCTATTTAGGTACTACCACAAAAATCGCTGTAATATAACTAAATGAATGCACGTTGAAATGAATGGCTTATTAACGTACTTTTGAGTGCATAATTTGGTGTGAATCGAAAAATAGGAAAACAGGAAACGCTACATGTCATGAACGAGATCAGGATGAAATGGATACGTTTAGACAAAACATATAAAATAAATACGGCTTCTTTTACGTACATTATTTGACAATGAAATGGTACCTCCCTGAATATTTTTAAAATAGTGCTGAAGAAAATGATAAAAAGAATTAAAAACATAGACTACATAATCGTATTCTGCGTACTTTATCTTGTAAGGAAATGCAGCCCCAAGAACATACATAAAAGGAAAATGCTGTACTTTGTAAAATGCAGCAAAAATTTTCAAATTAAAATAATGAAAAAAGTAACTGCAGTACATAATTGCGTTTTAAGTACCTGATCTTGAAAGTAATTTCAATTTTCCAAGATACTTTTTCTAAGTTGAACCAAATAGGGTAAAGTATTTCTTGCTAGTAGCATGCTGGTATAATTAGGTGCCTCTGCCGCATAGCAAACGCTGTCTAAATGCTCTAATTTCCCTCATAGTATTCTAAATACGTTTCGCATATATGAAAAGTACTACTAGCACTTATATGTATATAATAATATATTTCTATAACAAATCATTGTCTTATTGATTTGAGTAGGTTTGAAAACATTACGATAAAATTCAAAATTACTTTGCGCGTTTTGAGGACAACAGCGCAAAATCGTATGTGGAAAGAACAACTCGTGAAGTTGTTTTCACGGTAATGTGAAGGCCTACTTCAACAAAATTTGTTTTCAGGCCGTTGAGCAAATTATTAGTTATGTAATTATGAAATATCGGTTGTATAATATCGTAATGCAAAATGAGAATGCACACAATGCGTATAAGACATACAACATACAAATTAATGCTCCTAAAAATAAGTTTAAGTATATTTATTCTCGTTATACAAAATTATCTTCACATGCAGATCTGAAGAATAAAATATCCTGATCCCATTTGCAAGCAAATTTACAGAAGATATAAAATTGAATCAATATATGCCAAAATAAAATCTAAAATTGTATTAGAAGATATATCAGTACTACGTATATTCTCGTGATTTAGAAAATATACTCGTTCTACTTATATTTTTGTCGTTAGAAGATTATACCTGTGTATTAGAAGATATAACCATACTACAGTATATGGATTTGAAAATTATTTCAACAAAATAAAACAGATGACATAATTTGAAAATATCAATAATCCACTTAATCTTTAAACCCAAAGACCGTTGTGGATATAATCCAACAAAAATGCAATTTCGATAAAATTTATTCATATACATTTCTATATTATTTAAATTAAAAAATTTTTACTGCTGTATTAACTTAATTGGCATAATTCCGCTACTTAGCAACATGTTACTTTTTATTTCTAATATAAACTCGTTAGGTTTATAATATTTGACTTCGAATTCAAAGATAAACTCATTAGGTTTATATTCCGTCACTTACCAACATGAAATATTATTTTTAAATAACTTTGCGGAACAAATATCGTCTGCATAATGCTATATCAATGGAAGGTTTAATAATACGGTTTTATTTAATATCTCGATAACGTCTGGTCCTAGAAACACAAAACATGGCCTAAATTTTAAGTGAGGTAATTCCAAGTATATCCCAAAATTTAATCAAATTCAGCGCAGCAGTTCTCAATGAGACAAACACACACACACAAATAAACAGACAGATTTTAAATGTTTTTATATAGATATGGAATCTGGTTAACATATGTTCCAGACACTGCTCGTTGTTGAAGTTGAAACCCAGACCGTCCGACCTACCAGAAAGGTGTAAGGTAACTGTTTGGACGGTCGGGAAGTGCCACCCAATTTAGACCGGAACCCAGTGGGGGAGGCATCCACAGGGACCGTACCCTCCTTCCCCTACCACCAACCTCTCGGAAGGACTTTCGGACCCACATGTTTAACGTGATCGTACTCCGCATGAACACGGCGGCAGTTTTGGCAGTGGCTGGAATCGAACCCGGGCCTACCGAGTGCAACTCCAGCGCGCTAACCAATGGGCTACCGCGCCCCCAGACACTGCTCGTGTAATTATTTGTGATATGCCAATATACTGGACTGAAGTTCCTTCCTCAGAAACTATTAAAAGGATACTCATTATGTTTACATGATTTTCTTACAATTTAACATAATTACACCCCTGTTTCTTCTTGCATGTACATCTTCCTAGTGCCGGCACATTTGCTCATATTCTTAGTTGTAATATCTTAATAGATTTGGTGGCAATAAACAGATTTAGTTATAGTAACTATACTTACTAACAATTGTACTGTTATAATTTGAAGTATTTTTATTCAATTATAACCTTTCATTAAATGATCTTCTCAATTATAAATCCGTTAGCTCATTTTTGTAAAAGAAATTGGCTCTGAAACAATAAAAATCCCGAGAAAAGAGAAAAATAACATTTACGATGATGATAACTTATAATGCAGTTCAAAAGGCAATAAGTGATCTTTATGCAAAAAGCATTAAACTATCATTCTTCAAATTGTCCCATTAGTGACAAAAGAATATGTGATCGTACAGAAGTTGAATAGAAATTGTTATCTGAAAAAGTATGAATCTCATAAATTTGTATTTGAGATTGATATTTAGCGCAAATTAAGACGATTAAGGATTCTTTCATTGATTGTATCAAAAAATAAGGTAAAATTTGGATATACGAACTTCTTAAATATAATTGAAAAAATATATATATATATCATTGATAAAGTTTATTTATGACAAAAAAAATTGAATAACAATAATTATTTTCATAAAAACATTTTATGATCTTGACAAAAACTTCAGTATCCAAAAATGTGCACCCTCAGTGTTATATTTCTTTTTAATTTGAAAAAAATAACATGTTTAATTGTTTTTCCGTTTTAGCCCGATATTGAACGATAATCACACAAATAGGTTCCTTAGCGACATACGTATTATCACAAAGTTTTCTTATTGATACCACAAAAAAGAACAAAAGGTTATCTTTTAAACAAATTTTGAACGGAATTCATACGATTAATAGATGAATTTTCGTGTGTTTAAAACATTCCTAATGTTCATGTTGCAATATAAACAAATTGAGTTGCAATCTGAGGTTTATAATTTAAAAATAACTCCGTTAAATATTACACATTACTCCAAGACAAATAATAATTTTATGAATCCATCCGCTTATTATATAAAAATGTTTCCTTGGATGTAGATAGGTAGCTCAAACAAGATGTTACAATCTGTGTAGAGATGTCATTGAATCAAAAGTGTGTCACTATTCCCTGGTACTGAAGAAGGTCGTGTAACGAACATCTGAAGAACCTTGAGCAAGGAAGGATTGTTGGAATGAAAAAACTTGACATACAGCGAAATTACATCTCGTACCGGACGAAGCTTTGTACAGTGATACGATCATGGCGTCAATGTACAAATGAGACTACATAAACCCGGGAACTGAATTGCAATATCTCTCGACTGAATGGGATGGCAGACATCTCTACCGTATGGCAGTGATTGATTGCACAGCTCTACCTGTAGTGTAGACACATCAATGGAGAACTGTTATATGTCAGATTTTGTCCATCAGAATAATTGAGCTTAACAGTGAACTAGTCGCTAGCACCCATTGCTGCGAATTCCTTTGATCCTCAATCACAAATGCCAGATGATGTAATGAGGTATTGACCACATACATTGCTGCTATTTCGCAACTGGCCATGATTTCTGCCATATCATGATGGTCGCATACTTCTTTGAAGACATCATGAAGAACGGTATTTTGCAGCTTGCCTTTTGTTCAGGCTTATCGAGCTATTGATGCATGTCATAGTTTGGGATCGCATGGTTTGGGTTCCATTTGCTATCTCTTCTCATTCGAAGTCAGGTAACCCTAAATATCTATTGATACCTCATAGATTTTTTTAGGCAAATGGGATAGCTTTCAGAGTAGACGTTGTGCTATATTCCAGTAAAACAATGCTTTCCCACATGTGGCCCAGAATGTCGGAAATCCTCTTCCATTCACGGCAGACATTGTTTCTTCACTATTCTGCACGTTTGCCAGGTATGTGTCCTATCGAACATGTCTGGGGCATAGTAGCTTATCAACTGGAATATCAAATTACTTGGTCATCCTCCACAAATAGGCCTTGTAATGGAAAAATAATGTATCTCATCAAAAAAAATCATTCATCAATAAGAAGTATTAGTTTTTTTCGAATATACCACTTTTATGGACATATTTTCACTCGAATTCTCATATATGCTTTATTAATTTAGATACGTCTTCAACAAAAATATTCCAGCAATTATAAATTAAAAGGAAGCCAAATAGTCTTGTAAAGGAATTATCTTGAGAAACGTTCTTCTACAATCACAAGATCTGAATGAAATATAGATTCGCATAAATGCAGCCTGGTAGGCTATTTGGCAGAACGATATCAACCACTTCCATTCAATCTCACTCCGTATAGCAGATGTTATTGCTCTTGGATGTGGCTTCCTGCGATACTGAATTTTGAAGTGATACATTTTGTGTAGCTCTGAAAATATAATTATCTCTCTAATTTTACACCAGCAGTTAGTAAGATAAATTTAATTTAAATAGTGTTATTATTTATTAATGTTGCAATTTTTACAAAGTATGTATCCAAAGTCCAAATGTATATGATATATTATATAATCTTAAAATGTGTCTTACAAAATACTAAATGTGCAAATTATACAGATTGTACATTCTGGTGATGATTTCAAAGCATCAGTTTATCAAGACATTTTAAAGACGTGTTAACACCTAAGTGCAATTACAACACATTTACATTGATCAGCCTGATAAATGCACGTATTTCATTCCGCTAATTGCTTATTTCCATTAAATTATTATAATTGATTTGTCAATACATTTCAAGTATTCTATTTAACGATTAGAACATTTAACCATTGTTCATACTGTCAATATGCAAATTTCAGTCTGTACCATATCTGTTTAAGAATGTAAGTTTAAGAATTTCTTTAATTATATAATTGCTTATTGAGTTTATATATAGTTCAAGAAAAATATTATAATTAAGACCTTTGAACATACTAACGGAATTTCAGAATCTTTGATTAAGTGCAGAACAATTATTAATTAACAAATATATTCAGAATTAAATACTTTATATAATAATGAAAGAAACGTGTTTCAGTTTTGAGACATCAAAAAGATACAAAATCAATACAGAATGCAATAGTAGATTAAGTAGTTTCAAGGAGATGAACCTTCACTTAGAAACTCGACAGGTTCAAGTTTTAAAATGAAACATAGCCATCTGTAACGATCATCTGGAAAGTAGTGTAGATACAAATGTTTTTTTGCTGTTTCGAATATTCACACTTTACAAATTTTAGAACATTCACTGATCGATATTAAAGTCGCTGTCCGACTAATTTTTCTAAAATAGGTTTAATTCTATATTTTTGTTAATTTTTTTTTGCTTCAAAAACCTTACATTTATTTTCACCCAATTTTATTTTGTGTAAAATGTATCCTTATCTGTGCTGCATTTTATCTGTGCTAAATTACTGTATGCTGTGCGCGTCTTCTGACTGAAAAGTTTGAGTTGTGAAAAGAACTGCTTTCGGTTTCATTTTGAAAGGCGAACCACTGCGAATTTTAAATCAACACTAGAATTAGAATCTGCATCACAATTTAAAATATGCAATAATGTTGAATGAATTAATTTAATTATTAAACATTCTATCTACTTCGAGTTGTTTGTATAACATACACATCAGATTATATAACGTCGGCGAAATTGAATCAGCATTATATTTACCATATACATGCGGCAGTATTAATAATCGATTATGAACCAAATAATCAATCTTTACTACTATCTTTACTACTTTACTATCATGAAAAGTACAATTTATAATATTACAGTATCTAACACATGAAATAAAAAAAATATATAATTTTACAATGGAAAATTGTATTTTGAATTCAGAGGAATTTAAGATTGCTTTAAAAATTTATTTTGTGTTTAAAATATTAACCTGTCTATTATTTAGCAGGATTAGCTTTTATAGTAATTGTAAAAAAAATTCCATGAGTGCTTTTATTCTTTAAAATATTTTGAAAATAATATCCAAGTAGCCTTTGAAATGACAGTAACACTGTGAAATATAAAGTCTAATTAAAAACCAAAGATCACTTAGGTTTTCACTTGCATCATACTTTCAATACATACATTAATGAAAGTGGGGAATATTATGTTTGGCTATTAAAAAAGTGACTCTTGGATTTTCATTGATTTAAACGTCTCGAACATCTATCAATACGAGTTACTCTTCCTTTAATTATATGTTTAATTATGAGCACATTTAGTGACGTTACATATGATCATTAGATGGTTGTCAATGTGACGATATTTGACTTTCGAAATTACATAATGAAAAGTTAAGTGCGCTATTGATACATATAAAACATAATTATAATTTGAATTTTGGATCATAGAATTCTATTGATTGGAACTCAAACCATGGACTTTATATTAAAAATGCTTATTAAAGACTATATTGCTTAGCTGGCGATAGCAATGTTATTTGTAGCGGTTAATTGCCATAATATACTTGAGAGAAATATGAGGTTATTGTATTTCAAAATAGTTTAATAGCTTTATATGTAATTATCAAGGCTATCGCGCGTGCAGCCCATATCATATTTTCAATCTGAAATTTGTAAGAAGTCTATTTATTTTTAACGATATATTCTCCACAAAAACGTTAGATTTTTCCATTATTATTTACCACCCAAATTTATTAGTTTCTTCTGTCAGTATGTGATATGAATATTCTTGTTTTTAATTTGAACGCTACAACAGTGAATAAAAACAAATTATGATATAGTTTCCTTTACTGAAACTTACGCCATTTTCTTTCAATATTTCAGAACACGATTTTCGTCACGCTTAATTGAAAATCAGCGTAACCTAAAGTGATACATTCGTCTAATTATCATTTTAGAGAATTGTGTCACGAAAAGTTGCGTATTACAGATGTTGCTCATACCTTTTCACAATTGTTTTGCGCCAGAGATTAAAATGTTATTTCGATGCATGTGATCAATTTGTCAGAGATACCCGACATGAAAATTGCTCATTCTAGTTTGAATATTTAAAGTAAAAACGAATTTAAATGACGATTAGGGGGCTAAAGATAGGATTTGAATTCAATTTCAAGGAAGTCGTAGATTGATTTCAAATAGTATTGTGATAGTAGATGCACTTTTATTACGAGAGTTTTCTCGCAATGAAAGTGTCTTAAAATAAATATGGAGCTGCAAAAAACTTTTTGCTTCAGAAAAATCGGTTCTCTCTTTCATAATTGCTTGAAAAGTTCTAAAATTTATATAGTAATGCTAATGTTTATGACAATGCACTTCATATTTTACTATCAAATTATGATAAATAAATATGTAAAAAAATTATATTGCAGCTAGAAATCGAAACATCGATCTATCTCTGAGTATTCGACAATTGAGTTACTTGGACGATTGTTGATAAACCTGTTGTTGACTCTGCCCCAACATTTTCATCCCGGATTTCGTACCAAAGGCGAGTGTGTGATACCCATTGATTTATTAATTTTGTTACTTTAAAGCCTCACCTCACGATTATATAAGTATCCAATAAGTACATTAACCCCCTAATTGTTTTCTTATATGCACATTAAGTGGCAAATTCGCCCACTCCACACCTTCATATATTACATTGGTTGTCCCATTTCGTTGTTTTATGGATGTACTGCAATCTAAATAGTACTGGATCATTTTGCGACTGGCCATCAAATAAATTTTTAGATTTTATCATCCTATTTGGATCAAGTATATCTCTAGGGATTTTTGGCGTAGTAAAAAACGTGCATTTTATCTCCCTACCCGCGATGCTACAGGGTTTGGCTTTTGACTTTATCCCAGTTCACTTGTTGCTCCTCAGTTCACGATTCATTCTTTCATTCTTGATGTCAGCCCGTGCCGATTTCCGCTTGGGCCTTATATGGTCTATTTCCTTACATGGCTGTCCTGAAATTGGAATTCACTATTGACGTTGGCATAAATATGAGTAATCAAATTGTCCCTTTTCTGGCGACAGTCAGACACCGGCATTATAATTTCACTTAGAGCACATATGACTATACAATGCCTTTTAAGCGTCACAGTAAGCATGCGATACATTATGACATCACTAATACAGAAAATGACACAGGATTAAATAATGCATCCAATTACACAGGACAACAAATAAAATGTCGCTGAAAAGTATTTTGTTACTTTTAGCTGTACATGCTGATCACGAATATAAACTTCAAAATCGCGAATTTTAAAAATAAAGGCGAAATTATTGGGACTCTATGGTCGTCACTAATTGTAGAAACCCTCTTATAGCGCTATAAGTGCATAGGGCGCATAGTATCATTAAAAATGCATTTTTACATTCACATCTGATTTCTTCTTGGCTAACACATTTGATGTCAGTGATAAGCACGAAGAAAGGTTTCATTAGGACATCACTACCAAATAAGAAGCTGCCAAGGAAAATGGAATGCATCAATACTGGCAAACAATGTTTGATATTATGAAATGCGATTCAGAAACTTATTTCAAGCAACATATTTCCTGTATGACGATTATTATAGGGTATGTATATGCAAATCTGCAAAACTTGCTTTATAGGTATTACAAAAACCAGAGCTAATCTGATATTTCGACGACCATTTTCATAGTCAACAGATCAAACAACTTAAAATAAATTTGGTTTAACCTCAAAGACATACTAAATGTCTAAGTTTGTCGTCCAGTGCTACTTATATTTTATATTGTGAGGTGACAAGATACTAATGATTAAATTATAATTGATTTTCTTAAAATTTGGAGTATGGTATAACGCCTCTACATGGTAGATACAAATTTAGAAAAAAATTAAATTTCCCTCAAATATTATAATATGTTCTTGCATTTTCTAAACCATGATGGATGTAGAATATATTTTCTAATAATACCTCAAAATCTCTAATCCCCCAGAACTGAATACTCAATTCAAACTCATGTCACTGAACTATATATAAATTATAAAATCGAACTCGGCATAAATAGCCAGTGAAAGAAAATTAGAAGTAATCATTTGAATAAAACGGCTGTCATTTTCTTGCTCTGCGTTATGACATGATTTGTTTCACGCTTAGCTAAAATTCAGCACACCGACCAAATGATATCTTCGCATAACTATCATTTTACTCAGCTATGTGTCAACTGAAAGGTTTAGAGTAATGATAACGCTCATAATCTCTGGAAATTGCTTTGCGCCAGAGATTAGAATTTTATTTCCATGCATTAGGGCCATTTGTCGAAGATACCTGACATGAAAATAATTCATACTCTGTGAATATGAAGTTTGAAAGGAGTTCTTCAATAGAGACTTTGATTTTAGGCTATAGCAATAAATAAGAAACCCACAACGTAAATTTCAGCACAATTATAAGTGACGTATGTTTTTGAAACTTATGTTTCCGTCTGCCATCCGAACCAGTCAAAATTTGCACGTTAATTGAAAGCTTCATCAATTGCTGTATGTGGAATCAAATTTAGTAGACATGGCTAAAATTGAGAAGTAAATACTTTATTACTTAAGGCCAAAATAAGAACTATTACTTGTTAAATTTGCATTGAGATTAACCCACCTATTTGCTGCTACATAAAGAGAGTGCATCCCAATTATTAGATCTTCCATGACGGATGTGTAATTAATGGATGTCAATAAATGCGCATAATTAAAACGAAAATAATATGGGTGAAACATACAGAACCTGAGTTTACTGGCATTAGAATGGCATTTTTAAAGAGCTAAATTTCCAGTTATACTCTTAAAAAGGTAATTACACTACTTGACATAGGAAATGCAACCCGGTGAAGCTTTGGCCGTATAATTATGCAAATTGCGAGGCAAACGCAGCGCGCAGGTGTATGTAAATGATCTGAAATGCAAGTTGGTCATGTTATTATAAGGTGGGATAAAGTGATGGAAACGGCTGATGAGCCAACATTTGTCACTGTCTGTCGTCTACGGAAACTCGTTTTCTGAGCTGTTTTTCATTTTAGAGGACACGTGTTGTTGAACAGACGTCTGGTCGACGACCCCGAAGTCCATTTCAGCATTTGGACGATCGTGCGAGGGGATTCATTTTAGGCCTACGTACGGCTGGGTGGTCATACAGGCGTGATGCCCCTAAAACACGCGTGGATTCGTCCACTGTGCAAATGATTTGGAGAAGATGGATTGCAGAAGAGCATGTGATCCGTTGCAGTAGTACAGGTCTATCCAGACGTACGTCCAACACGCGTAGATTGACGCATTCGAAGGCATGCTGTGGCAGCCCCACAAACGATGACATTCTGCAGGATTTACAGGGTACATTGGATTTTCCAATATCAGCGAAAACAGTTTCTCGACGATTGGCTGAAAGTGGTTTGCACTCAAACCGTCTATTACGAAAACTGTCTTTGATGACAAGACACCGATGTGAGAGATTGCAATGGTGTCGGGCCCGAGTCTCTTGGACGAATGAATGAGGCAGGGTAGTTTTCAGCGACCAGTCTCTGCTCTGTTTGTTAAATGACAATCGCCGTGTGAGAGTTTGGCGGCAACGTGGAAATATATTCCATCCTGCTGCGATTGTTGACCGTCATACTACTCGACTAAGCGACGTCATAATTTGGGGTGCCATCGGCTGCGATAGCCGGTAACCTCTGGTTCATATCAGAGGCACAATGACGGCACGACGATATGTGGATGAGATGCTGCGACCGGTTTTACTTTCCTACCTTCAGAAGTCGCAAAAATTCTGTTTTTCTGCAAGATAACGCGTGGCTGCATACTGCAATCATTAACAGACAAGCTTTGCAATGTATCCAGATGTTTAATTGACCTCTGTTGTCTCTAGTTCTCTCACCTATCGAGCATGTATGGGGCATGATTGACCGCAGTTTGACTGCCGTGCCCTCGCCTTAGACAGAGGACGACCTGTGGAGGATGGTTGAAGGTATATGGCCATCCATCCCTCAGGAAACTATCCACATGGTCATTGTATCTGATCTTCGAAGGGTTGGTGCTTGTATCACCGAAAGAGGTGTTCCTACTGCCTATTGATCACCCTGTCTGTGCCATTACTATGTTGCATTGTGTTTATGGAATTAAAATAAGTTATTTATATATGCCATCTTTGTCTGTGTGTCCTGTGTGTCTACACTCTATTCGCTATTTCATGCTGTTGCATTTTCTGTGTCGAGTAGTGTATATCTATATGAATGTGTTATTTTACTATTTTATTTTACAATTGGTCGGAACAAAGGTTATATTTTATTTTACGTTGAAAGAACTGTTTAAAACAGATCATTTTACGCACCATTTCACCTGCTACCTACTTGTTTACCTGCTTAAAAGTGTCCTTTATGAGGGACCCATTTAATCAGGTAATCAAATGCGAAAATGAACATCGCATGTTACACTTTACCTGTTTAAAACCGTTTTTTCAGCGTAAAATAACATATACCTATTATTCCGTGAAATTCTTATATAAATGAATAAAATAACACATTCATACATATATATATATATATATATATGTATAGTTACCTTTCTAATAATGTAACTAGAAATTTAGCTGTTTACAAATGTCACTTTAATGGCAGTAAACTCAGTTTCTTGTTATCCATATTTGTAGTATGCATTAATATTATACATTAACATATTTATAATTTAATCTTAGGAGTATAATGTCAGTTAGTGCTTAAATAAGTTATTCATTTAATTGTGTTGTTGTTGATGAGACCAGACCGTCCGACTAAAAGGTGTAAGGTAACCGTTTGGACGGCCGAGAAGTGCCACCCAATTTAGACCGGAACCCAGAGGGGGAGGCATCCACAGGGACTGTACCCTCCTTCCCTACCACCAACCTCTCGGAAGGACTTATGGACCGACATGTTTAACGTGATCGTACTCCGCATGAACACGGCGGCAGCGTGCAAATCCAGCGCGCAAACCTCGGGGCTACCGCGCCCAAAATGTGCCAACAACACGCAGTGTTTCCAGGTGGTCACCCACCCAAGTACTAACCGCGCCAGATGCTGCTTGACTTCGGTGATCTAACGAGAACCGGTGATTTCAGCACGGTAGGGCCGTTGGCTCTCATTTAATTGTGTTGAAGACCCAGACCGTCCGACTCATCCAGTGGACATGAGCAACTAAATGGACGTCCGGGTCATTTAATTGTGTAAAGTTCCTCACTAAAATAAATAGATTAATCTTAGGTACTTTAACCCTTAGATTTAAATTGTGTTTCCTATCACACTCAATACCATACCACTGACATTTCCATATCTTCCACAGTTTGCTGGTACCGAACTTTCTTATATATTACTTTAACTCTACTCTTTCCATTCATTCACTTTCTCTTTCCATTCAGTCATGTTATATCTCTCCTGTGATTTTCTGACTGTTTCAAGAGACATTTTTTGACACCGTCCACAATGCTATGGAGCTCAGGCTGTGACCCATCTCTTAAGTGCTGGTTGGCCAGAAAGAACCTCGTAATCTGTCGTAGTTGCAATTTGCATTTGATGGACTGATCATACATTCATCAAGCTGTAAATTATTGTTGTATTATCAATAAATATCAATCAGCATATAGAAAACTATATTTCTAGTGACATTCAGGCCCCAGCACTTTTACTGGCTAGGCGCGTACTCTATCGAACGTAATGTAATTATCAGATGCTTTACACACCATTCCTATATTAGTATACGTACATGAGCTTTGTTCACTTTATAGCACTATCTAAATGCTGATTTTTAGTGTTAGTGGCGCAACCTAGTGCGACGAAAAAAGTTACACGAAGAAACTATATGGAAATCAGTAAATAAAGGCATGAAAACGGATGCGGAAAAAATACAAATAGAAACAAATAAAACTTGGTCCTGCCAGAACACAAAAAAACATCATGTTATAAGAAAGTCATATTGTTCAAAATCACAAGAATTCGCCAGAAAGGGGCATTCCCTAAAATAAGGAAGACACTGCAATTCCAGTTAAGGGTATCCATGGATCGGTTTCATAGTTACTATGAGCTCATCAGCATAGCATAATAGTTAACTACAATGAAAGCAAGAAAATTATTCGAGTTAAGTCGAAAGTTCACAATTTTGCGGAATTTCGACTTAACAAGGTTTCATGTTTTGATGAAGGTAAAACTATGAAACAACTTGTTTGATTCCTTTTGTTATTTAATACGCATTTCCGTGGATTTCGAATGTGATTATCTCAACTTTTATGTCTTTGATCATACTTCCCTCATTTTAGTTACTGTTTTTGCAATTTTCTATCTTTACCTCTTTATATGTATTACTTCCCCTTGTTTTTAGTAGTAATTCAAAAGTATTAATTTATTTTTTCTCCGTCAGTTTTATTTTAAATATTATATCAATCCGTGTTTTTGTGTTGTATTTCTTTCGTTTGGTGCTTGTGTGGGTTAAAGTGAAAGAATCTTATCACCTGGTGTTTATATTTTTATGACTGGGGTCTCGTTCAAATATTTATTATGAATCCCCTCTTCCAGTGTTCCACATATATGTATCCTTCTGTTTTTGGTGTACCACCTTACAGTTCTTGCTTGGTATTTGTTAAGAACACTCGTTTGACCTGATGGGGAGGGATCAAAATTCCCTCTAAATAATTGTTGTCACGTAATTTCCATATGCCTGCTTTTTAAAAAACGTACTAAATGCTTTATTAATTGATAATCCCTGTCACTTTAGAGAATTAATATCCTTGATGTAGGCAAAGTCTTGTGCTACCCACCTCATATTTTTGAAATATCTGGACAAAAAATCAGATGTGGGCAGCACATGACTTTCCCTGCTGACTCAAATTCATTTTTCTTTACTTCTTTAATAATTCATTAGATTGAGTTTAATTGCACAAAGTAACACTAAATTTGCATTTTTATTTCAATTTCTGTTTTTATTTGAAAATTGGATATTTTTCCAAAAGTGCCATAACCAAATGCGAAAAATCTCAAATATCTCGAGAACGGTTAGTCCTAGAGTAATAGAGTTGTTCTTATTATTTTCCTCATCAAAAATTACGTACAAAACAAGCATTTAATTGATATATTTGAGCATACGTAGGTATTTTTTAGATTTTACCGATTTTTGAGGGCCATTACGTAAAAAAAGGCAGGGTTTGTTTTTTCGAATAATACCGAAATCTAATCAGCACCAGAGTATCCCACAAGCAACTTCTCTACCAAATTCTGTGAAATTTGGTCAATTAGAATTTTAGCTAGATAGGATACATGACATTTTTGCGGGCCATTTCGTAAAAAAAGCCAGGTTGTTCTTTTCCGATTAATACTAAAATCCAATCAGTACCAGAGTATCGTACAAGTAACTTATCTACCAAATTTTGTGAAATTTGGTCATTAGTATTTTAGATAGAATGGATACATGAAAATTTTACGGGCCATTTCGCCAAAAAAGGCGGGTTTTATTTTTACGAATCGTACCCAAAACTAATCAGCACCAGAGTCAAATCCGAGTGACTTACCAAATTTTATGAAATTCGGTCCATAAGTTTTTGAATTAGAGTGGATACATACCTTGCACAGACAGACAGACAGACACACACACACAGACGTCACGCTAAAAATAGTTTTTTCGTATTCTAGAGGTCTCGAAACGTGTAGATCCGTCGAAAACTCGTGTTGCGATTTTCGACATGATTCCAATACTTTCCCTATACATTACCATGTATTGCAGGGAAAGTAAAATTATTAAAACTACTTTTTAAAATATGAATTGATCCACGGACATCACAGAAATATGGTATAGCTCAATAATAATTTTGGTCTAAAACGTTTAAAACATGTCACGTTAATAAAATATAAGGGTAACAGCGAAAAATATACAAAACTGAAAAAAATAAATATAATATCTCTCTTTTTACTTCTAGGGTTAAAAGAAAAGAGCGGAAAATACAATTTTATAATTTTGCCCTAGACTTCCTCTTCTACATAATATTATCCAGTCTTCAGTTGGGGCAATTTATGATATCACAATTCCAGATGTTAACGCTCATGGAGAAAAAGAATATTTACAACGTTATTCGCTTTTTAAATGAGATTTGTTTGGTGAAATTGAGTTTCTCAACAGCCGGAAACGACGGGTGGTAAAGCAGTTTTGCTATTGTAAAGCTTGTAATATATATTGTGTCGGACTACTGGGATTTAATGACAACACATTCGGAAGTGGTGTTATAAGAATAATGAAACTGATAAAATTGTTATTACGGGAACAAATAAGAAAACAAATTAGAATAAGTTTTTGTGAGAGGAAAACACTGAAATGAAGTAATGAATGTAAATTTATTTTCATAAAAATGAAAATAAAAGTTTTATTGACGAAAGATACGGTAAGACGCAAAATATGCTATTAAAGTTCCTTCTAAATTAGTTACAGCAGGTTATATTACTTAAATTATTTTATGTATAAAAGAAGACTATAATTTTAGGCTTTGTTTAAATTTGTAAAAGTTTCCAAAATATCATTACAGTACCTCATAATTTAAAAATACATTGAAATATACCTATATCGTAATTTAAGGACTTATTGCAGATGATAGTCATTCCTATTCAAATAATGTTTATACGAGGTTATGTAGCATGTCCTTGTGGTCATAATGGTACAGTGATTTTAGACAGACAACGTTTGACTGTTAGGATGCTAATGACCTAGACTCAATTGGAGTCTGAATTGGAGTCTTATTGATCATCTTACACATAATTCGAAGCCAAATTATTACTTTTCTGATATAATAGTATAATGTATAAGGAAATTATTGTGACGGGGTGAAAAATTCAAATTTGAGTTTTCGACAGGAAAGCACGTTTCAAGCATCCCTGAATACGAATCGAACATGTTTGAGGTTATGTCTGTGTGTGTGTGTGTGTGTGTGTGTCAGCGAACCTGTTGAAGACGATATCTCACGAACGAATGGAGCCATTCGAATGGAATTTATCACAAAAATTATAATCCGTGAATACTAGAAACCTATTGCTTTTAAACGCAATCAAACGTTCAGAACCACCCCTAAATTTCCGAGTGAAATTTTGAAAAAATCATCAAAAAATTAAGACCTTTAATAAAGTTACTCAAATAGGCATTTCTTATGTAATTTTTCCTTAGAAAACGACTGACATAAAATTTAGAAGACTAGCAAGACCCGTTCTCGACATATTGCACATTTTTTAAATACATTAATCAAAAAGTCACATAAATTAAAAAAAAATACCTATTGTGAAATACGTTTACTTTTCACATGTAATATCATGCGATAAATTCGGTGACATCATTCTCCTGGATCTAGCTCATTCCATTCATGGAAAAATATATTTTGGTTAGTACTTTTGTTTTGAACGTCAATAGTTATTTATCTGATATAAGAATAATTTATTTCTACATCCATAGCGCTTGGCGATATTTTGGCGACGAGTTTAGCTCAATGTCGCCAACTTGGCGACTTTTTAAATGTTGCAGAATTAACGAAAATGTCGCCAAATTCATAAAAATGACACTAAATAAATGAAAATGACGAATAATTGACGAAAATTCAATATCATGGAAAGAATATAAGTATCTATTATAAGAATAACCTATTTTTACACCCGTAACATTTGGCAAAAATCTGGTGATGAATTTGATGGAATACGTCTAACTTACTAACTTTTTAAAAGTTGCCAAATTGAAAAAAATGTCACCCAATTGATTCGCCAAATTGATGAAACCGAACAGAAATTCACCAAATTAATGAAACCGACCAGAAATTTGCCAGATTGATGAAACCGACGCTAAATCAATGAAATGGCGATTAATTAATGAAAGTGCAATATCTTGGAAAGAACAGAAGAGTAGATTATAAGAACAACCCATTTCTCCGTCCGTCAGTTATGTTGACGAGATATTTACCGGGAAATTGCCAGCTTTGGGACAATTTTAAATGTTGCCAAAGTGATAGAAATGTCGCTAAATTGTTAAAAATTACGCCAAATGGGAAGTAATGATTCGCAAATTCTAATTCCCGTCATAGGACGGGCATACCTTCCAGTATATAAGAAATGCTCTTCTCTCCGTCTACCTGTAACAGTTGGTGATGCATTTTGGCAAACTTGACGAATAATCTAGCAAAATATCGCCAACTTGGCGATATTTTGCCCCATAATGACGAAAATATCGTCAAAATTACAAAAATGACACCTAATTGATGAATTAATTATTGAAATATTTTAATATATGGATTATATCTCTGATTGAGGTTGATATCAATATTGATAATTGTTTATTTAGAGTTGTGCGAAATGTAAATTAATTGGGTACTTTGAAATAATTTTACATGTTGCCATCAGGAAAATTCCCAAATGTATAATTCAGCGAAAAAAACACAGTATTGTGATTAACGAATGGTTTATTTTTTGTAAAAGGAATAAATTAATTGCATTATATGAAGAAAGTCATGTGGTGCCCACATCAGATTGTTTGGTAATTAGAAGCTAATCGGTAAGAATCAGAATGATAATGTGCAATTTATTAAACTTGAGGGAGGGCAATTTTGATTAACTGTATTTTCAATTTGCCGAGATTTGAAAATTTTGCATCTGCAATAAATACTTCAATTATCAGAGAATGGCGAAGTTAAATTTAAGAATTTGTTGATCTGTATGGAATAGCATACACAGAACACATGCTTTCTTTTGTTTAATTTAATTCTTTAAAACAGGAAAATATTAATAAAACATGTTGTGTATCTACGCACGTAAACTAAATTGCATAGAACGAATTTTATTAAAATGTTTTATGTATCTACTTTTATGTTCTTTTATAAATGAAACTGTAATAAAACATATTGATTGGTAATATTTTATTGTTGGAATTTAAACTAAATAAGTAATTAGTTCAATTTTAAAAATTTGTACATTGCATTGTGTTGGTCTGCCGAAACTCGTCAATTGTTTTGGAGTTTAGAAAGTGAGAGCCATTTGTCAGATACTGCCCCGTCTAGTTATATTGCATTCTACCTTTGCTGTGGCAGGGCTACATTGCTTTCTTGCCCCAGCCAATTCGTTAAAAAAGCTCTTTGTAGTTCTTCCTTTTAACGCTGTGTTCGCCTACATGATAAGCAACTTATAAATTTCAGGCGTCAAGCAGTATACATAAAGCTCCTGACATTGTTAATTATTATCTGGTTTATTATCTGGCACTCAGTATTTGATATAACATAATCTCTATTTCTCAAAGTTCACTTTTGGGGTTTTTATTTGAATATCAATGCATCAAATTTACATCTTTATATTTATTTTTCATATCAATGCATCAAACTAGAACCCCGTCATCACAGAAACAGAACAGTCGTTACATTTATAATGTAAATCATTTGATAATCCCCTTCCAGAACTAATCAATCTATCTTCATAATTTCGGTCGACTCTCATTAATATAAAATTACATCTGAAACAAAACACTCGAAATAAAGATTAACTTCCATACCGTTATATTGCAATTTCCATAGCCAGTTCTTTTAGTACTAAATAAAACGGTATTGCTTAAAACATTTACTGAACAAAATCATGCTAACTGGAACAGCCAATGCTTGTTATCGATCGTTTGGAAACCCATATGTTTTCTGCCTTTATGGGCATAATATAATCGCAAAGAGGCTAGCTTTAAATAAAGCTACTTATCTTGAATGGAATGTGACAATTATCAGAGATTGGCGCAATAAAGTGTTCCGGACGTTAAAAGCCGCACTGATAATACTGAACTCACACTGAGGTAATAACTTATCAATGTCTCTTGAAGTTAAGGGGAAGTTGTAATTTAAAAAATATTTTGTCAGCTGAAAATTTTATTTAAAAATTATTTTTAAATTTCTATTTTGTGAGCTGAAAATTTAATTTAAAAATTATTTTTAAATTTCTATTTTGTGCTGGAAATGTAGATAAACTTACGTTTTAGCTGTTTCTTAATTTTCCACGAATCAATAAAAATGAGCCGTTTAAAAAAGGAACAAATGAGTAAAAAGAACAAGGAAAGTGGAACAGAGTCAGATAAAGTAACATATTTATCTTACAAAACTGCACCCAAAAACGTTTTGAAAGCCATAAGCATAAAGCTACTAATACTAAATTTCGTGAAACATTTAATGAACATTTTTTAAGTTATGAACATTCTAATAAAATTAAAAAAATTACTTTGCTCAGGTGGATACATCTACGTGCAATTCAAACGTTAACTGCGGAGTTAGAATTCTAAAGTATATTTTTGTTAGTATTAGTGAAATACGTCTAAGCTTGAAAGTCAATTAAAATGTTAAATTTAGTACCGATTTTTTCATTAAATAGTCAATAGAAGGCTTTTGAGTGGGGAGTTGCCCTTAGTATCACTAGACACTATAATATCTTCTGTAAATGGGACGATAAGAATGATGCCAAAGACAAACTTGAATGTTAATATTATGATGTTATTCTAACCTTCAAACCATAACCCTTGCATAATATTAATCTAAACTGTTGTCCCCAGCAAAACAATTACCAAAGGATCGAACCAACTCCTGAATTCCAAAATATGTGCTGCCCCCTACTGTGTACTACTATTGACCTCTACTTTAACTGTGGCGGGCATAGACATGTTTACTGTTAGAAGAAGATTAGCAGAAGTTGAAAGCCCCTTAAGTGCCCAACTGTAATGTCGAGATTGAACTCACATTACTTTTGTGTAAAATGTAAAAAAATTATATAATGTATTTCTGATCATCAAATATTATATACATCTTTTTATCTATTTTAATTCTGCTTCGAACCCCCCGTTTGTCATTTTATGTAATTAATATTTTAGAACATTTATAATTCTTAAACCGCAATCTGAATCCTTTTTAATGTATTATTTAAAACGTGAGAGCATCGGAGAGTTATTTCTTCCGCTATGTTCGAGGCCACCGTTTTGGATGATGAAACAGGAAGGTAAAGGTTTTGTATACAATGTATATGTTTCTGCAGTAAATATAGTGTAGTGGCGATGGCTGACATGACAGGAAAAGGGAAATTCCCTTTTCGTGTCTGGACCGAGAGGCATCTGGTGTTGATGTCGTGAGAAATGTTTTTTGGCGGGAAGATGGTTTTGGAAGCTGCATAAAAGAACTGAGAGCCATTTTTCTGCGCGCATTTACCCTTTTTTACAGCTAGACCACTTTGCGGCAGTTCGGGCTTCGGACCAAATAATTTCGACGCTCACGACGGATCTTGGGAGCTTGGCCGCCAGGTCAGTTCCTTGAGGTCCTTGAGCTTGGGGAAATGTTGCCGCCTAACGACGGATGGCCCGAGGCCCATGCCGGGTCCAATTAATGACGACAATGATTCCTTGCCTGATGACCCGAAGCTCATTCCGGGTCCGATTACGTGCCTGAAACGACCAAAGTTGCGACGAGCCTGTCCGGGCCAAGAGTCTCCTGTGGACTCCGCTGGTGTGCCGGTCCCATTTTATGGAGCGACGTTATGGTCGCTAGGTTCTGCTGATGTCGGAGTTTCGCATAATTTTCCACCTTCGTGATGACTTATTCGTGGCTCGAGATAAGCCTTAAATAGCAACTTCGATACGAACCCTGAGGTTCGTTCCCCCGAAACCTCAGACTGTAATTTTACCACCCGATGAAGATTCAAGTAGTGTGAGTTTAACTTATTTGCAACTCCTTCGCAGACTCGCACATTTAATTACATGCTTTCTATGTTTAAATTAAGAATAAAAATTGATAATATATTTTAATGCTCTCCGAGTGCTCGCCCCAGTTGTTTTAACCATGCCACATATTTGTATTTTTATTATTTAACGTTTTGCCACTTTTTACTACATTATGATTATTGCGGCTCTGAAACCTGTGGCATTTTGAATGAAGTCTTTGCGCCTGAGTCCAGTGGCGTGCTGAAAGCTTCAGCTGTTGTGTTTGATACTCCTACTATAATTTAATAAATGATATTATTTTTTAAGCGTCTAAATTCTGGTGTTTATTCTGTATTTTGTTTTATTTATTGTTTGTGAAGAAGAAGTTCCTTAAAGGTAATGGCTTGATTTTTAATATTTTATTGGATGTTTTGGTTCTGTAGTGTTTCGGGCAGGTCATTTCGGAGATTTACTTCTCTGGACAGGAGGGTGAACCTGGGGGTTATTATTTTGAGGGTTTTCGATCACAGATTTGTAAGCGGTGCTGATGCTTGTGTGTCTTCTAAATTCTAAATTTAGGTGATCACGTCCGCCTGTTTACACAACCATAGGCTTTCTTATTCTTTTAAGGTCTGAAAAGCACAGCCTCCAACAATACGCAACGGGATGGATGAAGTGCCTCATCGAATTACATGGAAGTCAAGTCAAGTAATGTGGCGTTCAATTCCTGTCATTCTCGAACCTTAGTGCTCAGCCTAGTTAGAGTAGATGTTAGTTTTTACTAAAAAAACACTTTGGATGGCTAAAAGGGAGCCATTCAATTTAGATCTGAACCCAATGGGTTTAATGAAATATTCTGTACTTGTTAGAACATTTTAGAATTTATCCACATACTCTTATATCTAATTTAAGATTGATGAAGAAGCCTCAACTCCTTCTGGTCGTTACTACAGTACATATTTTGAGTTCGATTGCCAAATGTAGGGTATTAAATTCAATGCTCGCAGTTTAAAATAAATTACGAGAGCAGGTGAACGAATCTGGATCTATGGAAGGAACACAGAAATCTACCAACCATACGACTCGACTCCAGCTCTAAGAAGAAGGATTATAAGTTGAAGAGTCCCCTTTTACAATAAAATCTTGGAATTCCGTCCCAGCAACTCATTTGGGAAAGTTTCGATTGGCCAGTTCGAAGATCCGCGGTTCGAGATTCGGCTGAAACTAAAAGTTTCTATATAGTAGCGACTGAATAATCAACCCTGCAGGCCAGTGCAATGATTTTGGGGTCTGAAAGTAAATCGTGTACGACTAGTGCGGATTCAGTTGACTTATTTTGGTGGCAAATTTCATTGATTATGTAGATGGGCCAGAAGGAAAAAAGTGAGTAGTTTTTGTCCTTCCAATTTAAAATCGGCGCTCAGTATCCATTAAATCTGTGCAAGTCATTCCAAAACTGTTATATTCTTAGAGTAGCGACAACAGAAAACACCCCCGTTCTCAGATGTGATCAATTTATATGGTCAGTTTCAGGATGATTTAATTCGCAAACATCATTTATTATCCAAGTAAATTTTAAGTTAATTTTTGAAATGGCTTTTAGTGAAACTTTCATTTAATTTTAAGTTTTAAACTGTATTCCCGACCCATCAATATAGCAAAAATACGGTTGTTATCCTGAATTTACCATGCCAAGCCTGAATGAGTCTTGGCGGCCAATGGCAGAAAAGAGTGACTGAAGTCAGATCTCTACAATATAATTTCTTTGATCGTATGAGTGTCACTTTCAGACCCCTGGCATCATTGCACTAACCTGCAGGTTTGATCTGTTCGGGCGCCATTGTAAAGAAGACCCAGGTAGGATTTGAACTACGGATATACGTACTGGTCAGCTGACACTCTTCCAATAGAGCTACTGGGATGGAATTGCAAGCTCTTATCGTTGACGTTGTCGCTGAAAGATATCTAAATTTTTTCAGCTGAATAATTAAAAAAACATTAAATATGTCATAGCGGGTTCCGAGGGCATCTCGCAACGGATTCCCGCCAGACACGGCTGACAGAGAAAGTCTAACTTTCTCCGAATTTCATACCCAGGTTCGAAACACACCTCCCGTCAGTTGGAGGATTCCAACTGATGACCTGTGAAGGAAAACCCAACCAAAAACCAAGGTAAACAGAAACCAAACCTTTACCTCAGGAACTCCACCAAGCTGAAAAATACATAATCAACACAAATAAAGACTCAATTTAATTTCTAATCTTCATTTATTTAAATATTTAGGAAAAAGGAGTTAGCATTCAATTTCAGAAATATACTAGAATTAAAACCACTGGACCGTTTCCATCCAAAAAATCATCGGCTCCTTGCCGGCATTAAAATATCTATTCAAAGTATTATTAATTCCAAATTTTACATATAACAGATACACTTATTAAAACACTGGTATGGTCAAGGAGAGGAATCACACACTCGAGGAACGCTAATTATCAATTTAATTCAATTTAACTAATTTACTTCAAAGCATTATTTTTCTATTAAATCAGCTCTTGAGGAATCTTGAGATCAATCATCAGGCGGATCACTTCACCGGAACACAAGACGGTCGAGGCAGCAGCCTCCAATTGAAAGTTCGCTTACCTCTATATCAGGAAGGACTCATAAGGATCGAAGACCAAACATCCGTCAGAGTTCCCTCGGGGAAAACTTCCCCCGACCAAGGAGAGGCGGCAGGACGGTTCGAAGGGTTCGAGCAACGTCCCGCACAGGGATCTGCTTCATCACGATCTTCTTTCACATCGGTCTCCAGGCAACCGGAGCAGGAGGTTCCCGGTCAGTCAACGGCGGCAGCAGGCGAAGAGGCTCGGTACCAACGAAGTCGAAGACCCAATCACCGAGGTGGCGATGGTAGCGGCGGTGGCATCTCCCCCGACCCTCACGACACGGTAACTCAACCTGGGGGCAAAGTCCCGCGTCGACGTGAGTTCGAAGATGTTTCCAGGGAGAGAGCCCCGAGTCCAGAATCACTCAGCTTAAATACATTCCAGATGGATCCAGAACCCGTCCAATCAAAAATATCAAGGGCTCACAACTTCTCCTTTCTTCCAATACAAAACTTCACTGCTTTCAAACACATCCAGGGATCCGCCCCCTTCAACCGACGAATTTCAAGGCACGTGTATAACCACACGAAATCCAGCACAAGATTGCATCACCCAACAAAGCGAAAAAACATGGAGACAACTGTCTCCACCCGCAAGCAAGTGCGACCTTGAGCGACGTACGTTGTTTCTCGAGTGTGAGAGAAATATTATAGCATGAAAATGGCCACAATTCGAAACAGATTCAGATATATTTAAATAAGATAAAATGACGAGAGGGTTCCAGGACACAAATTAATTAAATAAGAGTTTAAAAAGTACAGATATTATATAATTTACAAAGGAGTGACGAATGCCGTCACGACAAATAAGACATGTTATTTTTGCTAGCTCGGACTATCTCTCACCATTCTGTTCATATTTTCGAAGTTTATTTAAATTTTTAAAAGCTTATTATTTTTAGCACACTAGGTGAATATAATTCCAATTTATGTGTAAAATTAATTGTTATGTGACACGTTACATAACTGCAAAATATCACACGCATATTATTAGGTGATTATAAAAGCTCAAATAAATATGCGTTGCATAAGCTCATTTAAACAACCATTTACTTCCGAGTTTCTATTTGAGTTTAGAACACTAGAAACTGTTTGAGATCCGTTTCGATTTCATGGCCCAAACAAAGTCCATTTGAAGCTTAGAGGAAATTATAGAAATCAGCTACCTTGTTAATAACAGCTACAGAATTTCTAATATGCAGGTTTCTGGAAAAGCTATTAAATGCATCAGATAAGCAAAGAGAGGATAATGAGAGACATTTCATATTGAAAATATTTATGAATTAAGCTGATTTGACAAATGATAAATTGATTTTTAAGATAATTAAGATACATACTATTACTTCTATTTTCATTGAAGATTATTGGATGTCTTGGTGTATACATATTTTAGTATTGGAATAATTTTTATAATTTAATGGTGGCATATTATACAAACTATAACTATACTGGTCTGGTCACTTTCTAGAACCAGCTTGGTCGTTTCTCAAATCCCTTAACTGGTAACATTTCTTAGACGTTTCTAATTGACTTTCCGTGACGACAAGGTTGTTGTTGAGACCCAGACCGTCCGACCTACCAGAAAGGTGTAAGGTAACTGTTTGGACGGCCGGGAAGTGCCATCCAATTTAGACCGGAACCCAGTGGGGGAGGCATCCACAGGGACCGTACCCTCCTTCCCCTACCACCAACCTCTCGGAAGGACTTACGGACCCACATGTTTAACGTGATCGTACTCCGCGTGAACACGGCGGCAGTTTTGGCAGCGGTTGGAATCGAACCCGGGCTTACCGAGTGCAAATCCAGCGCGCTAACCAATGGGCTACCGCGCCCCGTGACGACAAGGTGTACGTGCAGACCAAATCATCTTCAATTACATGCACGCCCGCTGCGTAGAGTAGTTACGGCTCTTGATCGATAACCAATATTAATGAAATATTTTCAATGGAACCAAAAATAGATTAAAAGGTACCCATTTGCTATACTGCCATTTAGCCTGCTACGTCCGTGTGCATGCCTGGTATTATTGGCCTTAAACTGCTGACTCCTGTGATAAATGACTCTATAGACATCCAATTTGCCCAAATCGAATATGCGCTCAATGTCGCCCGCTAAGTGGAATTTCTGGCTAAACCAAAAATACATTGTTTTTTTAAAGTATTTAATACATCTTTAAATACATATTTTTAAACGTATCGCTGTCGTTACTTCGTTGAATAATGAAATAAGGACATTAATAAAAGTAATTAATTAATTGTATATTTTATAACAATGAAATATACAACTGTTTTGGATGGGTGGGAGGACTTACTGCGAAATGGAGTTGTTATGTGTATATTTAAACTTTGTGAAATTGATCTGATTCTTTGATTATCTGAAGCAGTTTTAAAAATTTAAATATCTCTTAAATTCCTAATTTAAGTAATTCGTATGGTGATAATTTTTTTATTTTTATATTTAATTATGTATTTATTCATTTTTAATATTTTATTAAAATTGCGAATTTATTAAGCTGCGTTGTGAATGCAATAACCCACACCAATTTCATTAACAGTGAGAGATAACTGCTTCATGTAACTGCAAAGTAAAATATAAATAGTCTAGTAACAGTTAAAATCAAAACTTTATTTTAATTATATTGACAACTCATGTTATTATTTACAAACATTACCTTTTAATCTACAATATAATTCCATTATTTTTAACAGTGTTAGACCAGGGCAGTGATCACACATATTAAGGCGTACTAAGAATGTGAGACCAGAGATAACCTAAACAAGAAAGATCAATCATGCTTAAAGCATTGATTACGAAACACCTTCCAACTTCAATGCAATTTTATTTAAACATCTCTAAAATGCAATACATTCCACATTAATATTTTAAAACTTATCGCAATACTACATTAATTTATAATATTTGAAAACTTAAACCTTCATCGAAAAAATGAACTTCATTCAAATGGCGGCAATGAAATATAAATTTCCGGGTTTAAACATCTCTAAAATACGATAGATTGCTCGGTAATAATTTTAGAATTATCATAATACTACGATAATTTATTATATTTGAAAATTTCATCGAAAACAACAGAAATTCAGTCAAATGACGTCATAGAAAAAATAACACACCTGGCGCTCTCTATAAAAGCAGCATTTCATTCATAAATAATTTCCCATTCATTTCATTCATTGCAATACTATAATAATTTATTTTATTTAAAAATTAAGACCATGGAGCTACAAGTAATTAAACTCTATTCTTAAAACTTCATCGAAAAAAATCGTCCTTCACTCTGTAAACTCAATAAATATTTCATTCATATCAACTATGCAGACTCCATGAGCTAAATAATTTTATGTTAAAGAAATACAGCAATTCCAATACAACTCATTCTATATATTTTGCTGTTTTCATTTTACATAAGTGAAAAATAGGCTTCGTTGTAGAAATAATAAAATGTGGATGATCATTTAAACTCAAATATATTGTAATTGCGTTGTTTCAGTATGTAGATGCACAGAATTTAAGCAAAAATAGAGTGGTTTTAGGACGGATACGATACAATCCGGTCATCCAAATAGTTGCTCAAGTCCTCTGGATGAGTCGGATGGCCTGGGGTTTCCACAACACTCAATATGAATTAAAAAGGACTTTAAAAATCACGATTTTGAGACTAGATAGATGCATATTTCATTTTGAAGTGGGTCACGTGATTTTTTCATATCATGGTCACGTGATAGTTTCATATAAGATGTGTAATTATCATTTTAATTTTTTATTTAAAAATCTACTGAATATATTTCGCTGATTTTTTATATATTTTATGAAATAATTTGAATATTACCTAAAATTTTCAAAGCAATTTGTGAATTTTAAATCCGCTTAAAAAATGTTTGAAGAATTAGGTCCCATAGGGTTCAATGTATTTCATTTTTTCAACCCGGGTTCAATCCAAAACTAATTGGGTGATATTATTCCTTTATTTTTCCATAGGTCCTACAGACCGTCTGAACAACATACTAAAATTTCATTTTGATTAAGTCATTTTTACGGCACTTATCGTGCTAACGGGCAGACAGACAGACAGAATGTGCAAAGTCATAAACACTTTTCAACTTTGTTGTAAAGTGTTAATAAAAACATTAAAACGACGGTAGAAATCGACTGGAAAAGAACAACGCTGCAACAGCACAGAAAATGACACTAACTGAAACATTGGTATATAAACCGTAAATATTCTAAATAAGTACTAATGGCGGCTCCACGCCATATGCCGCCCAGGCGGTGAAGTGGATAGCGTTTCCGGCTGCTGTCTTGTGGGCTTGGGTTCGAATCCCGAGTAAGGCATTGTTGTTTTCATGAGGATGAAGTCAATCTCTCGCCTTCTGGGTCCTCGCTAAAATGTGAAGCTGCACACCCCCTACACACTAGGGCGCGGTAGCCCACTGGTTAGCGCGCTAGAGTTGCACTCGGTAGGCCCGGGTTCGATTCTAGCCACTGCCAAAACTGCCGCCGTGTTCACGCGGAGTACGATCACGTTAAACATGTGGGTCCGTAAGTCCTTCCGAGAGGTTAGTGGTAGGGGAAGGAGGGTACGGTCCCTGTGGATGCCTCCCCCACTGGGTTCCGATCTAAATTGGGTGGCACTTCCCGGCCGTTCAAACAGTTACCTTACACCTTTCTGGTAGGTCGGACGGTCTGGGTCTCAACAACAACAACCCCCTACACCCTGGTCAGTGATGCTTGTTTGTGTTAATAAACTTTGTGATCTCGTCTTGTGTCATTCTTTGTCCTTCTTCTGGCGTCACTGGTCCTGTATGCGGCTCGATCGAAACAGGAGGTTATAAGAAACAACAACACGTCATATCTTCAAAACGGTTTAAATAATAAATGCATGACAAATCATTAGATATTAAACGTAATATTATTAAAACAGCCATCAGACGTATATATAATATAAAAGCCAGAACTCTTTCGGGTATCATCATACCCTTCCTCAGTGGCGTTAATTAAAAATCATACCAACGTGCTTAAATACTATCCACTACCGGAAAGTTGAATTTTCATATTACAAAATTGGCATCACTACTAAACGCGTTAAATACATCCACACCATATAACCAGAAACAGATTTAAAAATTACAAAATTATAAATACAAGAAAGACAAAAAGTTGTAATCCAGTTTAAGCACTAATATACACAATTAAAGAATTTTAAATACTTTAAATTTTAGAGGTAACTTTGTAATGGTTTGACGTGCATGGAATCGAGAACGAGTCGATAGGCGTAACTTAAAGCATGGACAGAGTCAAAATTACAGATAGAGGTGCGACATAGATAAATAAAAAGGGACTCATAAAGTAAAATAGACCGGGGGTTATTACAGCTGATCAAAAGAAAATGGTTTTTGAAAAGGGGTTGAAAGTTATCATTAATCACTAATTGGGCAGGAGCAATCGACTGCCTACCGTTTTAAACGGCCCTAGCATGTTCAGCCAAATATATACCAACCGTGCGTTTAGTGCTACCAATATAAAACTTATAAACATTATCTGGAGAAAGAATTGGTGTTACATATACCCCAGCATGGCTTTTAAAGTTATCTTTATCCCTAAATTTATCAGTTCGAATACGATTGTGTGTGACTTATTTCGCCCGTACTAGCCGTAGGCTATTTTAGAGGTAACTTTGTAAAGGTCCAAGAGCCCAAAAGTTACAATCGGCCCAAGGAGGTCCCAAGAGCCCAAAAGTTACAATGAAATCAAAAATCAATAAAGGGTTCGAATACGATTAAACAAAGTGGTTACCGTCGAGTGAGCGGGTCTGAAATTAAACTCTGTGCAAAATTTGATTAGGGGACTAAAAATGTTTGGTTGGTACGGAAAACTATCTTTAAACGGCAAACGATCATTAATAGGAATGAGTTTAGAATTAGGTTGAATAAAATTACGGCGAATATTTGAAAAGATTTGACAAACAAACTCAAAAGAGTAACCGGCATCCTGACCAAGTTTAAAGATGAAATCAATTTCACTGTTTAAAAAAGAGATAGTAAAACAAACATTAAAAGTGCGATTAAGATACGCATTAAAGGAGGCTTTTTTAGACGAGATGGGGTGAAAAGAATTAGCAGGGATGCAAGTGTTTGTGAAAGTTACTATCGAGCCATTACATACCATTAAATTTACTATCGAGCATAAGTCCGACTGTTCTTTGCCGTTTTTGGACGTTCCTATTTCTCGTAATTCCTATGGTTTTCAGTCTTCTGTTTTTTCTTAAATCCTGTTTTACTAACAATTGCATGTGTATCTAAGTTACATGTGTATCACTAAAAGTGTATCTAAGTGTATATATGTGTATCTAATGTTTATCTGTAGGAGCAGAGGGGTGAAAATTGTCATATCACCATAACTTATAAAGTGGTTACTTCGAAAGAAAAAATATTTTGTCAATATTTTAAGATTTATATAAATAAAATTGAGACTATGTCTGTCTTTTTATCCGTTTGTCTCGCTGAATGTTTGACTCATCATTAAGTGAGAACGGCTGAACCAAATTAAATAAAAATTTGCAGGTTGCCTTGGAATAGCCCCACTTAAAATGTAGTCCATGTTTCGAGTTTCTAGGATAAGGGATTGCCTAGAAATTAATTAAAAACTTACAGTTTAATCTTCCATAGACATAGCATTATACAGACGATATATTCCCCGTAAATTTATTTGAAGAAAATGAAATCATGTCGCTTAGCAAAGATTTTTAACACTTTACAACAAAGTTGAAAAGTGTTTATGACTTTGTTCATTCTGTCTGTCTGTCTGTCTGTCTGTCTGTCTGTCTGTCTGTCTGTCTGTCTGTCTGTCCGTTAGCACGATAACTGCCGTAAAAATGAGTTTATCAAAATGAAATTTTAGTATGTTGTTCAGACGGTCTGTAGGACCTATGGGAATATAAATAAATAATATCACCCAATTAGTTTTTTATTGAACCCGGGTTGAAAAAATGAAATACATTGAACCCTATGGGACCTAATTTTTCAAACATTTTTTAAGTAAATTTAAAATTCACGAATTGCTTCGAAATTTTTAGGAAATATTCACATTATCCCATAGAATATATAAAAAAAAATTCAGTAAAATATGTTAAGTAGTTTTTTAATTAAAAAAATTATTTAATATAGGGAAAAAAACAAATTCAATTAAATTCTGACTTTGGGATATCTTCCAGAAAGAAAAGAGAGAGATATTATATAATAAATATCTCTCCATTTGTTTAAACGTTTTGCATATGGGAGTGGCTTCATATTTTAAAATAAATTTGTTAGATAACAATTTTTCATTTTTTTAAAATTTTATATAACTCTTCATGATAAATTTAATTGATGGCATTTTAAATGCACTTTCCTACGTCCTAGAGAGTTAAAATTTGGTACACAGCTTAAATTTGTTCAACAAATTTCATTCGACAAAAATTTGATGGATCTTTAAATATAGATCATACATTTTTTTCGAAATGGCCTGAAAATAATCCCCGTTCACTTCTATAAATCATTGGTGTAATATTGTTAAAAATTCTGATGTGGACAGCACATGTCTTTCTCTGCAGACTCATATTCGTTCTCTTTATTTATTCAATGATAATTTGAGTTTATCTGCACAACATAAGTATTTTAAATGACATTGGATTTACACGTAAAACTTAAATTTGGTTCTCATTTGATAGCTGGACTTATTGTCAAAGGTGGCGTAGCGAAAACGCGAAAAAACTAGAATATCTCAAGAACGGCTAGTCCTAGAGTAATGGGGTTAGTCTTATTCTTTTTGTTGTCAAAAATCACATATAAAATAGGAATTTAATTGATATAATTGAGCACACGTAGTCTTTTATTTTTATATATAACGATTTTTGCTGGCCATTTCGCAAAAATAGCCCGTTCCTTTTTCCCGAATCGTAGTAGAATAACCTACAAATGATTTATATACAAAATTTTGTTAAATTTGGTATATAAATCACTTGTAGGTTATTGAAATATTATACTCCAAATTTTGTTAAATTTGGTTCATTAGTTTTTAGCTAGAGTGGATAAAGGCAATTTCTGCGGCCATTTCGCAAAGAAGGCAGATTCTTTTATTACGAATCGTACTATAATCTAATGAACATCAGGATTTCCCACAAAAAACATACCTACCAAATTGTATGAAATTCGGTCCATTAGTTTTTCAATTAGAGTGGATGTAATATCCACACAGACACACAGAAACATACACAGATACACCCTTACACACACAGACGTCTTCCTAAAAGTAGTTTTTTCGTGTTCTAGAAGTCCCAAAACGTGTAGATACTTTGAAAATTCGAGTTCCGATTTTCGGCACGATTCCAATACTTTGAGTACATACACATACACATATATATTATCTGTGTATTATCTGTGTATCTAAATTCCGTGCCTATGCAATTACAATAGTTGTGATTTTAAATGATCCCTAAACTTTTATTATTTCTTCAAGGAAGCCTAATTTTAACATATGCAGAATGCAAATATCTCAAGCGATTGTAAGATGAATTACATAAGAATTGCTGAATTTTTTTCACACAAAATTATTTAGCTCTGGAGTCTGGAATACAAGTTATATGAATGAAATATTCATTGATTTTGCATAAAGAATCAGATGATTTATATTTCGATACAGTTTTAAATATTTAAGTATAATAAATTACTGTAGTACTGTGATAATGTAAAAGATATTACCACTGAATGAATCACATTTTAGAAATTTTTAAATGAAATTACATTTCAGTTGGAAAGTGTTTCATAATCAATGCTTATGCATGATTGATCTTTCTTGTTAATTCAATGTGTTTATGCGACAGACGATTTTTATTAAATCTTTTCCGAATTAAATAATAAAGAAATGTATATAAAATAAATTTTATCGAAATTGCAGATTTGACTGGATTATATCAATTAAGACATTACTGGTATTATTGATATTTTCAATTTATTACGTTATATGTGTCATTTTGGCAAAAACGGCTGAAACTCATATATTGTAGTACGGGTAATCTTCTATTAGTATAACGGTATATCTTCTAATGTGCAAGAGTATAAGTAGTACGGTTATACATGTATCTTCCTATACTATGTTAGCGCTTTCATTTTGGCATATATTGAAATAAATTACGGCACTCAAGATTAAAGATTATGGGGATCATTGATATTTTCACGTTATTGCGTCATCTGTATTATTTTGTCAAATATTTTTGAAATTCATATACTGTACGAGCATTTTTCTACTAATACACGCTTATATCTTCTAATATTCAGAAATGTATATCTTCCCATACAATTTTAGTGAATTTATTGATTCAATTTCATATCCTTTGTAAATTTGTTTACAAAAGGGACCAGAGTGTTTTATTCTTCATATCTACCTGTGAATACAATTTTAGTATAGTGATAACATATATTCTTAAACTACATTTTAGGAGCATTAATATAAATATTTTAATAGAATGTTTTGAATATCAATGTCATGTAGAATAGTATAGGAATTTGCACATGATTTTGAATTTTATACTACTGTATATTATAAAATTCGCACAAAGAACGGCTATATAGTACGGGTATTATTCTACTAATACACGAGTATATATTTTAATATACCAGAATGTAAGTAGTAGGGATATATCTTCCCATACAATTTTAGAATTTTCATGTTGGCAGTTATTGGCATCAATTACGGCCTTTGGTTTTAAAGATTACGGGAATTATTGATATTTTCAATTTATTACGTTATCTGTTATAGTTTGGCAAATATTTTTGAACCTCATATATTTTAGACGGGTAATCTTCTACTAATACACAGGTATGTCTTCTCCCGACCATTCAATTGGTTACTCTAAGTCCTCGGACGAGTCGGGTGGTCTGGGCTTTCGACAGGTATGTCTTCTAATATTCGAGAATATATGTAGTATGGATATATCTTCCGATACAATTTTAGCGCTTTTATTTTGCCATATATTGATTTCATTTCATATTTTTGTAAATTTATTTACAAGCGAAACCAGGATATTTCATCCTTCAGATGTCCCTGAGAAGATAATTATTGTATAGTGAGAACATAATTATTAAACTTCTTTCTAGGAACATTAATTTAAATATTTTAATATAATTATTTGAATAACAATGACATTTAAAATATTATAGGAATCTGCACATGATTGTGAATTTTAAGTTTTTAAATTATATATTACGTGCGAAGAACGGATATAGTACTAGTCTTTAAGTATATCTTAATCACCAGCTTCAAATATTTTTAACACCTTTATGTTGGTACACCATTTTCAAATATTAACAGTTTGTACAATGCATCAACAAATGTGTATCTATGGGGACACAATATATTCATCTATGTGCACAACAAATATTTATCTAACAAATATCTATGGGGAATGTTTCAACGTCTTGAATAAATCACAGTTTTACTTAGACAATCAAAGTATATAATACTAAAATTGTCTTAATCTAAATGGGTAACAATGTATTTGTAACAGTATATGATCGTAATATGTGCGTAATTATATACAAATATTAAGGTTATATTAATTGTATTTAGTTTTAAAATTTTCTTAGTTGATACACATTTTTCAAAGAGAGTTTAAATAATTTTTAATGATAGGTAGAGAAGGGTCAAAGGAAGAATCATTGATCAAATAAGTACATATATTAATCAGCACTGCAGGTCTCATTAATTTTAACGAATACTTGAAACGGAACTTTAAAAACTCAAGATTGGTTTAATTAAATATCTGTATTTATATAGGAAACGTTATACATCCTAAACGTGACGAAGCACATAGAACTATCCCGTATACTTTGATTCATCTGAACTCTGCTGAACCACTTGATATCACTCAATTTAATTACTCATTTGAATATAAATTCGTAGGGAAACATTGCATATTCGCCTAAACAGACATTGGTTGATTTAGCTAACATGTAACATCGACTACATGTAGTCAACTGAGCGATTAATCATCAGTTATCCAAGATATTGTCTCAGACAGGGAATCTCCACACACATTTTAGTATCAAAAGTCAAACTATTATGCATGCTATTAATAGTAACTAATTCTGAAATGGTTATCTCTCCTCCCTTTAGAAATTTTCACACTAAAAGTTGAAAATGCATTAGGGTCCACTTCGATGATAAAAACTAGGAATTTCGTCCCTGTAACTGAATGATTTTAGTACCGCCAGACTAGTTCAAATATCAGTAGCTCGAATTCCTTTTGGAACAGTGGGTTCTTAACAACTCAACATTGGGTTCTTAACAACTTAACATTGGGTTCTTAACAACTTAACAGTTGTCAACTTAACATTGCATGTGGGATGAAGTGATTATAGAAGTCTGGAAAAGTCACAGTTTTGAATTTTTACAGAATCTTAGAAACATTGCGTCAGATTAAAAATCATATTACGATGACGGTAGTCTGTATAGAAAAGTGGAATTGTGGTGGTCTCCTGTTTCACATCGATCTGATATCTGAGGATGGAGCGTCCACTTCAACAAGAGCTAATATTCCGTCCTAATAGCTCGGTGGTTTGAACGTCGTTTAGCAAGTTCAAATACTGGTTGGGACAGTGATGTACAATTTTTTACTTAGGCAATAAGTATTTTTCAAATGCGCAATCGTGTGAAGAAAGGAAAAAAAATAGTTTATCCTGAATCAGCACTACGAAACCTTGCATTTCTTTAAATTAAAATTATTCACAAGATACGTTATAGTCTGCGTTTACAAGAAAGATCTATTACTATTTTACAGCAAACAAGAAGGATCAATCATGCATAAAGCATTGATTATGAAACACTTTCCAACTGCAATGCAATTTTATTTAAACGTCTCTTAAATGCGATACATTCGGCGGTGATATCTTTAAAATTATCACAACACTACAATATTTTATTATATTGGAAAACTTTTTATATTTATATATATAGTAGATATTTTTATATATAGATATATTTTTATATATAGATATATTTTTATATATTTTAATGATGATTTGAATATTTCCTTAAATTTTCGAAGCAATTTGTGAATTTCAATTTCGCTTAAAAAATGTTCGACAAATTAGATCTCATAGGGTTCAATGTATTTCATTTTTTCACCCCGGACTCAATCCAAAACTAATTGGGCGATATTATTCGTTTGCATTCCCATATGTCCCACAGACAGTATCAAAAACGTACTAAATTTCATTTTGGTAAAATCATTTTTACAGCAGTTATCGTGAAAACGGTCAGATACGCAGACAGACAGAGTGAACGAAGTCAGAAACACTTTTCAACTATGGTGTGAAGTGTTAAAAATCAGGCAAGTCATTGTTTTTAGAATCAACCCATCCAAATATCACAGTTCAATATGTATAATTTTGGAGATACAGTATTACCCTGTTCTGTAGAACATTAATATTAACAAATAAAATTGATCATTTTTAAAGCGTTCAATTGCAACATATGCAGAAGATTATTCTGAGATTTCTCGTAACATAGTTTTTATCAAAATTCAAGAATATTGCAAAATGTTTTTCACATTCAGCAATATATCTAAAACAACTCATTCAAGAATTTCTATTTTTACATATATTTTTATATACATTGTTATATTCATCTTTAAGGTGCATTGACGTGGATTATAGAAAAAATATCTATTGCATTATGACGACTACTATTAATATAAGAATTAATATTAATTGTACCATTTTCATGATTTACTGAACTGTTCTATAGACTTAGTAATGACTTGAATTTTCAAATGATATCAAATAGCACATTCATATGAGACATAATCCGAAGCTTGCCTTAAATTTAATGAACAGTTGAATAATGAGTCAGTCTTTAATAAATATAAATTTATATCAATCTGATGGTGAAAGTTGAAAAGGAGTTCTATATGATTTATTTTATAGTTGAATTTTTCCAAAAATTACATAATCACGTAAGAATATCTAAGATTTGGAAATTTCTACATTTGAATTTCTGTATTCAAAACTCATCTATATTATTTGACATGTTCCTGATAAATAATTATCTGGCATGTTTCATACCGAGTTATAGTGCTATTATATAAAATTCATGCTCTTAAATTTTAATGCTAAGGAACACAGTTATATTTCTAAGAAGGAAACTTCAAAGTTAGTGGTCACTCATTATATTTGATGGTGTTCTGTTTTAAATTATTTCCGATTTTCGCGGTTTGGCAAACTTCCGCACTATTTCAAGGTCAAGCACAACAAACCTACACAAGTTCAAAACGTAATTTTAGCTATTAGAACAGCTTAGAACAAAAACAAACCAATTCAGTCCTTATAATTAAAATGCGAAATAATTAAAAAAAGAAAACTTATTTATTCTAGTTTGTAAATTAACGAAATACGAAAAAATGTAGAATACAAACACAGTGTCTGTGGATGTGGTAGTTAATGCTGGTTAATTCTGGCCCTTGCAGCACATAACACCTTTTCTAGCTGCCATTGCAGTTGTTGGGGATTAAGGGTGCTAACATACGCATCACTACTAACGTATACACTCATAGTACGTATACACTAACGTATACACTCATAACGTTACATATACATAATGATATCCATGCTATATGTGTGGGAAAAAAGTAAAAATAATTTAGTTAGGCACAATCTATACTTTCTAATATACAGACGAAGAAAAATAAGGGCTAGATAAGAAAGAAAGTTTGGCCTCAATAGCAGCATTTAGCCTCAGATGAATACTTAGAAGCCTATTAATAATGCATAAAGTCATTATTAATTGCCAATGCAAGTCTTACTCACTCTCTTTCTCTCTGCCATAGCTATTATCTTTTTGATTATAATAAATTATTCTTTAAATAAAGACTTATTTTTATAAACTGTGAATATTTCCAAAGCAGATATATTAAACTCTATAGAGGATATATAATTATTTGGCCGCCCAGGCGGTGAAGTGGATAGCGTCTCCGACTGCTGTCTAGTGGGCTTGGGTTCGAATCCCGAGTAAGGCATGGGCGTTTTCTTGAGGATGAAGTCAGTCTTCCGCCTTCTGGGTCCTCGCCAAATGTGAAGCTGCACCCCCCCCCCCCCCAGACCTGCGTCAGTGAAGCTTGTTTGTGTTAATAAAAACTTTCTCGTCTTATGTCATTCTTGTCATTCTGTGATCTCGTCTTATGTCATTCTTTGTCCTTCTTCTGGCATCACTGGTCCTGTTTGTGGTTCGACCGAAACAGGAGGTTATGAGCAACAACAACAACAATAATTAGTTGAATTTTTTTCTGTTTTTGTAATGTTTTAACATTCTAGAATTATTTAACTAATTTTGAGAAGTAAATCATTTTTTCAATCGACTAAAAATTTACGTACTTATGAAACAGTAATTTTAAATTCATTTCTACATACAAACGATTTTTAATATGAGCTTATTATACAATATGATTTTTTTTAAAGGAACGCAGTTGCTTTACAAACACATTAATTAGTAGATAATTATAATTATTGTCTGAAATAACGGGATTAGGATTACAATTTTTCAGTTTATATTCCACAGAAATTTATAATTTCGATGTTTAATTATATTAGCGTTTGAAATCAAATCCATAATATGATAAAATATATCAAATTGAATTAAGTTAATTGCAATGTCGTTCAAAAATACTTACAATTAAGAATTACTCACAATTAAGAATGATAATTAATAAAATGAAAAATGAGAAAATTTTGTGCTAAAATAGGAAAACTATAATTTTAAATAAAAAAAATCTTTTGCACTAATATTTATGACTTTGGACATTAAATAAATAGATAAATGTTTTGAAGCAATTTTCCTTTTTGTAAATCTTATAGAGTTATTTATAACAGTAAATTATACTAATAGTATCATATCTTAAAATTACATATTTGAATCTCAGCATGAAAAATAGACAAGATGCATAAGTGTTCGGTTATTTTTTAAATGACATTAATATATATATATATATATATATATATATATATATATATATATATATATATATATGCACACATAGGAATATCGTCTTTTTCATTCCCAACATTTCTTTTTTTTTTCTTGCACAAAGCTTTCTGTGGGGTACATAAAAATTACTCATTAAAATAAACATTTTTAATTTTAAAAATTAACGTTTACTAAAAGTTCAATATGAGCATCACTAAAATTTACATAAAGGCTTAGTATATAATTACTTAATGGAGAAAACATTTGTATGACAGGATAAAGCCCTCATGTGAGACCTTATCATTTTTAACTTATTTAAAAGAGCAACCTCGACCTAACAGTTAGTGAGGCTGGAATTTTGACTTACATGGCTTGGCATTTTGATCTTGTTTTGGCGGTTCGCAATGTGCGAACTTTATGGAATGATACTGTGGACTTTTATCTCTTAACTCTGCCATAATATGAAACTTTGTAGAGGATATCTTTAGGATATCATCTGTGCATGGATCTGCATTGATCTCATGGATCTGAGTGATCTGCATTTATCTGCATCGATCACAGTTATCTGACTATTTGACTCTAATAACTAACAACTCATCTGGTTGACGTGAGTCATTTCTAACTAACTTAGTGTCATATCTTACCATCTGCATTGATTTTTCTCCATTAACTGATTTCTCTCTATCGTTGATATATTTATTTAGCTTCCAGATCTTTCGACCTCGGGTGCAGGCACGCCCTCTTAATTTCCAATGGCTATTTTTCCTATCATGGTTTCAGATTGCTCTGGATCGAATGAATTCTGTTCCCAGTCTAGGCCCTAAGCATCCCTCAAGTCACACTTGTAATTAGGATGACATATATTTTTGGGGGTCATAACTTTACGCACCAACACTATCGAAATTGGCGAAAGTAGTCTGCGTTTTTGTTTGATAGCGAGCATCAACATCTGAAAATTGTCATACGTTCAAGCACATTCAAACACATTCTCACACGTTCAAACTTATGTCTTTTACGAAATTTCATATCATTTTAACTGTAAAATAATAAATCCACGTAAGTTGCATATAGCTGCACTTTAACCGTAGAATTAAATTCCTCACACCTGTAAGAACGAGATGAAATTTCAAACTATCAGTTTTTCTTATGAAAAATTAACGTTGGTTACATCATATAACAGTCTTTTCAGTCAATCAGACAGAGAAAATACTTCTCACACAATGTTGATCAAACAGTTAAAATAACAAATTTAAAATCTGTCTTTTGGCTACTGACTATACATAAAATGAATTATTGTTGCAGATGCGTACCCTAAAAATGAATTATTAAATTATGTCGAAATATTAAACACAAGTGATAGTTAATATATACTGAAACACAGTCCACGTTTCCCTGTTTATCGAAAAACGAAAGAATCGCAATCACGTGGGAAACTCTTTTGTATCAGTACAATTATATATAACTATCCATTAATAAAAGTCAGAGAAATCCAAGAAAGCAATGTGGAACTAATGCTCCAGTAATACATAAAAGGACGATTAATCAAAGTGTTTCGTTTAGTGAGATTTTTTATTGTTCCTTTTATATATAAATACCATCTATTAAATAGTTTTTTATTTACATGTCATCATGTATAAAGAGCTTTGAATATATGACTACCGTTGATGTTATCTTTGTTTTAGGAATTGATTATAGCGGTAATTTTTTATAGTACAATTTATTAGCGCTGCTAAATCTATGCTACGTCGTAATGACTTTAGTACCGCATTATTAATAGAGACGAAGTTAAAACTAATTTTTGGGATTACGAGACATAAATTTCACGAGCCATCTTTCACAGAATAGTCTTTTACTTTTCTGTAGTACAAGGACAGATAAGTGGTAAAATTAATATTAAATAATTTCATAAAGGAGCTCTCATATGGTGGAAAATGATGTGTACACTTAATTTTCGACGAAGCTGTTAAATATTTTATAATACTCCTTCCATAAAGTTAGGTGATTTCGAGGGAAAATCGGAAGTGACATCCCTAGAACTGGAAACGGAAATCTTTAATGAACCGTTATCCCCTTCAGAAATTGTTGCTTAATACAAATCAGTCATTAAATTCTATCTATAGCCGAACTTGACAAATATATGTTTCAAGGCAAAATTTTAGCAAAAATATATGCGACAAATTTCTTGCCAGCAATAATATAAGCTTAGAAATTCAACTGTGAATTATTATTATTATACATTGTTAATTTTATGGACTGAAAATCACACTGCATCTTACCTTAGCCCTCTTTCAAATCACACATAGCCCTTTTTTTGTTGTAGTCATTTCTTTAAATTGACTAAGAATAAAATAAGCTACGTGTGATTTGAAGGAAGGTCTATTTGGCAGAGTACCTTGACTTGAAATTACAACTCCGGTTCTGCGAAAATCTGGCGTAAACTAGTATTTTGAGATTTCATAACTGTTGGGGAAGAAGGTTTTTTTTTTTTGCACTTGGCGAGAAAATTTTTATCATGAAGTAGTGTTTTTGTGTGATTTCAATATTTTTTGCAGAAATATATGGGGTCTTTATAATTAAAGTTCCACTTTGAAATGGCAATAAAAAGAAAACTACTGGACAGAATGCTATCAAACTTGGTAATAGTTTACATGAGGTCATGGGATTTTATTTTCCGCAAAAAAAAAAGAAAACGTTCAAAAACTCACCGCCAGCGGGGAATGGCGCTGTATGCAATATTGTTAAAAGAAATAAGACATGAAGACATCGGTTTAAAATGTTTTGAATCGTTTCTAAAACACAACTGTTTGTGGGATTATGAAAAATCGCAATGGCTTGTAAATGGCTTACAGCAGGAGGAATGGAAATTATAATTATGAAAATGCGCTTTACACGTCATTCGATTTTGTAGCTATAAAATTGAGGCTGCTCGTCAGAGCTCTCATTGTTTCGAGTCGACGATGTCTGTAACCATGCAAGACCGTGCTTTTCTTGTTAAGTGTTATTATGAATGCGATAGCAATGAACGGCGTGCTTTGCAAAAGTATCGTACCGTTAGACGAATACGCCGAGGGCCAATGACACCGCAGGGTTTCAGGAAAATGATGGCAAAGTTTAAAGCCACAGGTCTGTTATCTGTTGCACCTGACCGGGAAGGAAGCCTGTTTCTGTGGAAACCGAGGAGGCTGTTGCATTAATGAAGCAACCATTGTTGAAGCAACAATGCTGAAGCAACAATGGAAATCACACCATTGCTGAAGTAACCATTGCTGAAGCAACAAAGGAAAGCACACACGGGACACGCAGCGTAAGTGCTGTTGCACGTCGAATGGACTTACCATTGAGTACAGTGTACAAAATCGTTCGTAAAGTGCTGCTGTACTACCCATACAAAATCAAACTTGTTCAAACAACTTGAAACTAACGATCCTGCTGTAAGAGAATATTTCGCTTTGCAATTCCTTGCACGGATGGAGCTGGACGAACATTGGCCATGGAACATTTTGTGGGCGGATGAGGCCCATTTTTACCTAAATGGGGATGTCAATACCCATAACTGCAGGATTTGGGCCAAAGAAGTACCTCATGTCATCCACCCAGTTCCATTGCATTCTCCTAAAGTCACTGTTTGGTGTGGTATGACAGCTATTGCCATAATTGGACCCTTTTCCTTTGAAGAGCAAACGACAGATGGGCCCGTGACTAGCACAGTGACTGCTGCTCGCTTAGAGCCGATGTTAAGACGTTTCGTGATACCTGAACTTCAGTAACGTGGCATTTTAGATATCACGATTTTTATGCTGGAAGGGGGCTCCACCTCACATTGATACATGTGTAAACCAGTTACTTAAGCAACATTTCACGGATGACCGGATTCTAAGCAGACACTTCCCCATTTATTGACCACCCCGGTCACCAGACCTCAACCCCTGTGACTTCTGGCTATGGGGTTACCTCAACCATTGTTTTTGGTGATAACGTAAACAACTTGACGGAATTGAAAAATGCGATACACCGACATGTCCGTAACATTCCTCCTGATATGCTAAGATCTACTGGAGAACGCAGTAATGCGATTTAACTTGATTTCAGAAAATGGTGGAAGCCACATTGAACATGATTTGTAACACGTTTTAGAAACGACTAAAAACTTTTTAAACCGATGTTTTCATGTCTTACTTTGTTTAACAATATTGCATATAGCGCCATTCCCCGTTGACGGTGAGTTTCTGAACTTTTTTTTTGCGGAAAATGAAATCCCATGACCTCATGTAAACTATTACCAAGTTTGATAGCATTCTGTCCAGTAGTATTTCTTTTATGGCCATTTCAAAGTGGAACTTTAATTATAAGGATCCTGTATATCAAAAATATTATACAGCAATGATATACCGCCCACCAAAGGTAAGTATTTCAGCGTGATTTCGATAATGCCGGAGTTGTGGGTTCGAATTCTATCTGCGGATATGGATGTTGCAGTATTCGTAAAGGGTGTAATGCGTTCCGACCCACGTTGTTCATCGATGAGACGTCATGTGACGGCAAAATGGATAACAATCCGACCGCTGCATGGGCGAATGATTAGTAAAAGAAGTGCCTGGTCATAAAAAGTATGAAATAACAGACATTGCTAATTTTACTTTACCTTAAAGAACATAACAACATTCATATTTTTTAAATTTTTTAAATTCAAAGTCAAATTTATCTTCAAGTTAGAAAACAGTATACTATTTGCAATACCTTCTATTATAAGAATGTAATACCTTCTACTGCAAAATGACCAAATGATTAAAATAGGTTTAGTGGTTTAGGTTGTTGTTCTGTCAATACAGAAGAAAATGTCTTAAACATCATTTATTTTCAGTTTTCGAAGTTAGTTTCTAAATAAAGTTTATCTTTAAGTTTGAAAAGTAAAGTGTATACCTCCCACTAGAACACACAAAATGAGCCACCATTCATTAAAATTGGTTGAATAATTACGGTCTGTCAATATCGAAGAAAAATAAAATAGTAAAAAGTGTACTTTTAAATACTTTATTCACGGTTGCTACGGCACCAATTGTAATTTATTTGTTTTGGCTTAGTCAGCTTTGTGGTTATATAACAAAAAATATCAAGTGTATAGCTATTTTGGAGGTTGAGATACAGACCATCTAAAATTAGGATTTTGTCACGCTACGAATAATATAGACATGTCAGCTACAGATTAAACAAGAAAGATCAATCATGCTTAAAGCATTGATTATGAAACACTTTCCAACTTCAATGCAATTTTATTTAAACATGTCTAATATGCAATACATTCCTCGGTAATATTTTAAAACTTCTCACAATACTACATTGATTTATTATATTTGATAACTTAAACCTTCATCGAAAAATATGAACTTCATTCAAATGACGGCATTGAAATATAAATTTCCTGGTTTAAACATCTCTAAAATGTGATATATTACTCGGTAATAATTTTAGAATTATCATAATACCACGATAATTTATTATATTTAAAAACTTCATCGAAAACAACTGAAATTCATTCAAATGACGTCATAGAAAAAATAACACGATTGGCTCTCTCTAAAAAAGCAGCATTTCATTCATGAATAATTTCCCATTCATGTCATTCTTCACAATACTATACTAATTTATTTTATTTAAAAATTAAGACCATGGTACAAGTAATTTAACTCTATGCTTAAAACTTCATCGCAAAAAATCGTCCTTCTCTCGGTAAAGTCAATGAATATTTCTTTCATATCAGCTATGCAAACTTCATGAGCTAAATTCGTTTGCGTTAAAAAACTACAGCAATTCCTATACAACTCATCCTACATATTTTGCTGTTTACATTTTACATAAGTGAAAAATAGGCTTCGTTGTAGAAATAATCAAATTTGGATGAGCATTCAAACTCATATATATTGTAATTGCGTTGTTTTAGTATGTAGATGCACAGAATTTAAACCAAAATAAAGTGGTTTTAGCACGGTTACAACACTCAATATGAAATAAAAAGAACTTTAAAAATCACGATTTTGAGACAAGATGGATGCCATATATCATTTTGAAGTGGATCACGTGATACTTTCATATCATGGTCACGTGATCGTTTCATAAAAGAGGTGTTATTATTATTTAATTTTTATTTAAAAAACTACTGAATATATATCGCTGAATTTTTTTTATATATTTTATGGAACAATTTGAATATTACCTAAAAATTTCGAAGCAATTTGTGAATTTTAAATCCGCTTAAAAAATGTTTGAAAAATTAAGTCCCATAGGGCTCAATGTGTTTCATTTTTTCAACCCGGGTTCAATCCAAAACTAATTGGGTGATATTGTTAATTTATATACCCATAGGTCCTACAGACCGTCTGAACCACATACTAAAATTTCATTTTGATTAAGTCATTTTTACGGCAGTTATCGTGCTAACGGACAGACAGACAGACAGAATGAACAAAGTCATAAACACTTTTCAACTTTGTTGTAAATTGTTAAAAATGGCGGTTTGGCTAGGTAGAAAGGTGCCACGTTTCTAAAACTAAGGGAAATGATATTCGCATAATTTTAAATATTTTTCTTCGTTTGGATTTAAAAAAAACATTTTACCGGAATATTATAAATTTTACACATTTTACCTAACTGATTATTTTTAAACGAATTAGGCATAGACTTAGAAAGAAGGTATGATAAATTCAATAAATTTGATAAATGCTTATAATATTCTATAATTTTATTTTAGTTATTAATTCCTTTTAAAATAATTTTTTGAGTAGTCAGAGGTATTAATTTTACATGAATAAGATATATGTATAACGTAGAGCCCCATTTCTACTCTGTAGGTATTGAGAACATCAGTCACTTGACACACATGAACTGCGATTAATATTTCAAGTTTTAAAATATTTCTGAGATAATGCATTATTCATGGAAATTTTTGTGGTATTGAAATTTTAAATTAAAATAAATACTTTAGCAACTTTAAAATAAACAACTGTCGTACGGTCCATATATGTTCATATATATTTCTATGATGTGCCGTAATTATTTTTTTCTCTCTCGTTTCTTTAAATAGTGACAATTTTATTACTCTGCAATTTATTCATATTTTGAACCAGAAAGAGTTATTTGATTGTTACTGATCACTTTTTTTCACTTATTACGGTGATGTTAATTATGTTTGATGTTATTTATGTTTATTATAGAGGACCCAGGTTCAGGTCATAGGCAGGTAATTGCCGCATTCGAGATGACCATTCCCAAACGAACCCCTAATGGAGCAGTGAGAGAGTTTCGTGAAATTTCAGAAAGGCTAGGTGCTGCAAGTTTACATTAATGTTGGAAGATCTTTAGGGGGGGGGGGGGGGTAAGTTATTTGACTTTCACGAGCACCCTGATAAATTGATTAAAATGTTTAACTGGTTGGTGCTAAAATGTGCAAAAAATTGTATACCTAGAGGGAAAGTTAGGAATTACAAGTACTTTTGGTCTGAAGAACCCAAGGAATTAAAGCAAAAAAGAGATCGGTTAAGGAAAAAAGCCGAGATCACGGGAAGATCAGCTGATGTTAGACTGTGGTGGAAGCAAGTGGCAGTTTTTAAGAGAAATTTTCTTAAGGCGAAGCGAAAACATTTGATAAATTTATAGAGAACATAAGCAATAAAGAATACAGTTTGAGGACCTACAGATTTGTTTCTAATCTATCAAACAAAAAAGTTGTCCCCAGAAAGGAACCTATTCATTACAGTAACAGATAACTCTTTTCAGATCGGGACATAGCAAATATTTTTGCAGTCATACTGTTTATCGCATAAAAGGAGCTTATGCCTGGAAAACATCCAATAGTTCTCAAAAGGAGCGTCAATCAACTTCCTCAACTTCTTATGCTCCAGTTTCAAGATCTGGCTAGAGCATGGGACATTTTCAAATTGCTTTCACTGAGGAGGAATTCCTCTCTTGTCTAAATATTTTAATAATCAAAAAGTCCCTAGAATATGATAAAATTCATGCCGAGTACCTTAAACACCTTGTAACAAATGCAAAAGCGACTCTTTTGGGAGTTTTTAACCGCATTTGGAGGGCGGGGATTGTGCCTGGTAACTGGAGGGGAGTTATAGTTGTCCCCATTTAAAAAAAATATAAAGACGCCAGTAACACTCAAAACCCATTTCACTTACTGGCATACTGTCTAAATTAATGGAGCGCATGGTTGTAAATAGACTAAACTGGTACATCGAAACACATGATTTACTTTGTGGCGAATAAGCTGGTTTCCGTAGGAATAGGTCCACTGATGACCAAGTGGCTCATTTGAGTCAAATGGTCAAGGATTTCCTTGAAAAAATAAAAATGATGACAGCGGTCTACATAGATTATAAATCGGCCTATGACTCCGTTTGGATGGGAAATGGCCCTTAAACTCAAAGATATAGGAGTGGAATATAATATGCTAAATTGGTTTGTTTCATTGCTGAGTCAGAGAAGCTGTAAAGTTTGTTACAGGAGTTCAACCTCAAAAAGCTACATTCTCCAGACAGGATTTCTCCAAGGGGCGGTTAGGTGATGTTCCCTATTCAATATATATATATATATATATATATATATATATATATATATATATATATATATAAATGAACTGATTCTGGCTTTTAAGACAGTTGGAGTGGAATGTCTCCTTTTTGCAGACGACCTTGCTTTTTGGACCCAAGTTGCTAAACATATAGCAAAGTCCCAGATAGAGGGGTTTTTAAACAAAGCACTTGAGGTTCTATCTAAGTGGTGCGAGGAAAATAACACGGCAGTGAACCTTAAAGTCTGCGGTGCAGACTTTTTCGTTAATGCATCAGAACATCCGGCCAAAGCTTGTTTATAGAAACGATGAATTATTAAATACGGATAAATTTACGTACTTGGGAGTTACTTTTGATAATAAGTTGAGTTGGAGGCTCCAAATTGACAATATAATCGAGAAGGTTGAATAATGACTACGCATTCTTAAACGATTGGCTGGATATCTTTGGGGAAGCGCCCGAACAACCAGAGAAAACACATATAAAATATTTATTTTGCATGTTATTACTTATTGTTGTTAAATTTTAGTAACTTCCCCGAAAGGCTTGGTCGAGAAATTGGAGTTACTACAAAATCAAGCCCTCAGGCTGATTGTTGGTGCTGTAAAGACAACTCCCATCGACTCAATGCTGCTCCTGACAAATAATATATCCATTCAGGCGATTATTGAGGAGAAAACTGTTTTGTTGTATGATAAGCTAATAAGAATTGAAGTGCCCTTTTGGGGCTGTTATGAAAATGGACAAAGGCACCTAAAGACACAAACCGGTCTTCTACAGAAGGTTTTAGAGTTAAGAGCAGATCTTGAATTTGATGCGGGTATTGTTCAGTGTCTTTTGAAACCCCGTAATCCCTTGAATCACTTTGAGGAAATTACTAAACTGAATCTTGTCCAGCCTATCCTTAAGAGCCAGTTCCCTCATGAAAGCTTAAAGATTTTAACCCTTGAGACCACCTATACTCTCTATCCGGAACCTGAATGCTTACATGTTTATACCGATGGCTCTTTGGTGACTGAATGTTCACCAAATGTTGGAGCAGGAATATACTCTTCCATTTTCTCTTTTTATATTCCTGCAGGAAAACAAAAAACTGCCTTTGACGGAGAGGTTATGGCTATCTGTGTGACCCAAAGGCAACTTGTTGGCCCCAGACGTAATAACAGCAAGGTGGTCTTACTATCGGATTCCAGAGCTGCCATTCAGGCTATCGGGTCAAATGAAGTACCAATCTCTAGGGATACCTTAGAATGTCAAATCCTCCTTGAGAGTTTGAGGGCAGAGGGAAGGCACATCGTTATTCAGTGAATCGCTGGACAATGTGACATTTTCGGTAATGAACAGGCAGATATGTTGGCTAAGATGGGCACACGGATAGTCCAACAGCCAACCACAAACTATTCATTTCATTCTATAACACTTTATATCAGAAATCACATGAGACTTAGATGGAAAACTGAACTCACTTCTCGTATTTCCTCGAGGAGTTGGAGGAACATTTTGGACCAAAAAATTTCGGATAAACCTCGTGAAAGGGCAGTCGGGGAATTCAGGCTTGCAGTTGGCCATGACTGTCTGGCGAGTCATCTACACGGCATTGGCATTTATGACAGCCCAAATTGCCCGCTCTGTTGAAAGGACGAAGTTATGAACAGATACCATATGAAGGGATGCTCGGCTTTGCGTGAGGACTCCGAGATGAGAAGATATTGGGGTGCTAGAAACCTGCTGATGAGACATTGACTTTTGTGTTTTTGTTGTACCTGTAAGACGTTTGTCATTTTCTCTTGCCATTGGAAATAAAAAAAAAATTGTTTGATGGCACAGAACTATAAATTTGTTTCCATTAAAATAATGTTTTTTTTTATTTTAATTCAAATAAGATCCTTCAAGCAAATTTTACATGTAAATATCCATAAAATCTCTATCGTAAAGGACTTCCGTTTTACAATACTGATTATGTCTTTACTATGCTTTAGATATCAAAACGTTTTCGGTCTTTAACCACTTCTCGCATCGACTAAATACTTATCTTTTAGAATAAATACTGAATACGGCTTGTTTTTCATGGATATATTAATAAGTCACGTTGACACATATATTTAAGTTATTCTCTTTATTAAAAATCCATTACATACATTGTAACTAAAGCTTTGCCAATTTAAGGATACATTCACTTTGATCAATTTGAAATGACTGAGTTCTAAACAAAGAAACCTGGTGTGAAAAATTCAATACATTTGATAAATGCGCAGAATATTTCATTCTATTATTTTAGCTTTAAAACACTTCTAACGTCATTGCTTTGAGTGATCTGAAGGATTAATTTCATGTGAAGAACGTATCTGCATAACTTAGAGCCCCCATTTCTACTTTGTAGGTATTGAGACCATCAATCACTTGACGTACGCGAATGGTGATCGATTTTTCGACTTAAACTTTTTATCTGAAAAGACATTCTTCACGGGGGGGTTTGCGGTATAGATATCTTAAGCGATAAAAAAAATGTTTGTACTGTCACACAGTATTATTTTCTAGACTTTTAATTAAAATGTTGACAATTTGAATGTATCTGTATCCAGATTTGTGTATTTTTTCAGTAGTATATTTTTCTTTTATTTTAAATGCCGTAGATTGTTCTTGATATTTATCAAGTAGAAAATGTGTTTTTAAGGGAAGGGCACAGAATTTTATACATTTATGTGTTGTTGTTAGGACTCAGACCGTCCGACCTACCAGAAAGGTGTAAGGTAACTGTTTGGACGGCCGGGAAGTATACATTTATGTGCGTGGTATTTTTCTTCAAAGAAGCAAAAATATCTTGGAATTTGCCTTTCTGACATTTTCTTTTTGTTCATTAATAAGCCTTTCAAACGAATGTTAATGATGACCTCATTTAAAAAATATGAGAATGATTTGACGGCAAAAGGGAAATGCTTCATATAATGTCAAATATGTAATTGTTTGAAAAGTGTCTAATTTGAAATTTTTAATATACTTTCTTTTGACTTATATCTTTCACGCTTTTATTTGCAGTTGTTTTCGTAGTTATACTTTATATAACATTAGATTTTACGTGATGTTTATGTAACTCCGTATTGAGAAACTGATAAAAAATTCTCTCAAAATCAATAATTGGTAGGGTGTAATTATGTTTTGATGGTTGGAATAATTCATACTTGTGTCCAATTGTTATGGAATATGTCATACCAAATGCAGATTATAGAATAGAATAAAAGAAATAAAAGTAAAAAACTTTCCGAATTTGATTTAAATTCAGTTAAATGCAATTCCTACTCTTAATATTGGGGTGAAACAAATGTGATACTACGAGATACATTTAGACAACATTTTGACTGAAATTTTGCAATCTTTTTCAAAACTGACGCTGGAAATCCTATAAAACTATAAATATATTATGAAAATAGTCTTACAATGTAATTATTTTAATTAAAATTTCTTGCGAAAGGAATTGATAAATTGCCTATGAGCTATTTTTCATCTATGTGATGCCACCTATCGGAAATGAGGTAAATACGTTTAACTGAAGTTAACTAATTTTAGGCTGACCCCGAATCACATAGGTATTTTTAGGAAAATTTTGCAGAAAATTTCACAGATTCTAATGTACGATAAGTATGAATTTTGACGCTTATTATGTATTTACCATTCAACTTTATTGGTGCTCAATCAGTAATTATAGAAAGTTAATGATTTATACTGTGATAATTTATTTATAGAACAAACGACAATGTTCATAATTTATTGTTAGTGACTTGTAGTTGCAGTGGCGTCCAGGCGGGCAGGGTTTCCAGTAATATGGATGAATATTATAATGATGATTTGTGTTTCTATTAAAATTTTTATACATAAATTTGCGTTTTCTCATTTTAGTCATTATACAAAGCATTCTGCTATTTTTCAATTAAGTGCCACGTTATATTTAAATGTTTAAATATTGTACTACTCATATGTATGTAATGAACAGCATTTATGCCTATTTCTGACTATAGTGTTTTAATTGAGTAAATGCATTTTTTTATGTTTATAAGTCATTTGTTATTTTAATTTTATAAAGTAACCACTTTGTCCGCCTATGTCCAGTAAATACATCAAAATAAAATATATCAAAATTAAATATATCTATAATTGATAATATTGTTAAAAGTATTATTTTTATTTATTTAAATTGATTTACATTTTTTATTTTTTTTTTAGAACGACGACTTTACTAACCCTTCCTCTAGTATAAATTTACACGGTCGCATAAGTTTAACAGCTAATTGATATAATAAGTATAATTAAAAATAAATATACATTAAGTTGGAAAAACTTGTCCATTCTACAATAATGACTGCGGCACGGACGTATAAATTGCATTGAATTATGTATTTCCTTGCATAAGCTTAGTCATTTGATCTATTAAATCAAAGTACCGGAACTTCTTCTAACTGCTGTAATGGATGAAAATAAGCAACTGATGGAGAATCGGATATTTTTTATGGAGAAATGCTATAGGTGCAACACGTAAGTGATCAATTATTGATCAATGAATTATTATCAATTGGATGAAAAATTATAGTCTAGATGGGTTAGGATATTATTTTAGGAGCGTTTGTTGCGTATCAGATAAAATATAATATACGTAATATTAAATATATATATATATATATATATATATATATATATACATATACCTACATATATATATATATATATATATATGTATATTATTACTTTTTCTTTCCTTTTCGATTTACTGTTTTTCAATTCTTACGAATGGCAACAATAGCTCATTTTTAACACTTTACAACAAAGTTGAAAAGTGTTTATGACTTTGTTCATTCTGTCTGTCTGTCTGTCTGTCTGTCCGTTAGCACGATAACTGCCGTAAAAATGACTTAATCAAAATGAAATTTTAGTATGTTGTTCAGAAGGTCTATAGGACCTATGGGAATATAAATGAATAATATCACCCAATTAGTTTTGGATTGAACCCGGGTTGAAAAAATGAAATACATTGAGCCCTATGGGACCTAATTTTTCAAGTATTTTTTAAGCGGATTTAAAATTCACAAATTGCTTCGAAAATTTTAGGCAATATTCAAATGGTTCCGTAAAATATATAAAAAAAAAATTCAGCGAAATATATTCAATAGTTTTTTAAATAAAAATTAAAATAATAATAACACCTCTTATATGAAGCGATCACGTGTTCATGATATGAAACGATCACATGACCCACTTCAAAATGATATATGGCATCCATCTTGTGTCAAAATCGTGATTTTTAAAGTTCTTTTTAATTCATATTGAGTGTTGTATCCGTCCTAAAACTACTTTATTTTTGCCTAAATTCTGTGCATCTACATACGGAAGAAACGCAATGACAATATATTCCAGTTTAAATGCTCATCTAAATTTGATTATTTCTACTATTAAGCCTATTTTTCACCTTTGTAAAATGTAAACAACAAAATATGTAGAATGAGTTGTATTAGAATCGCTGTAATTCTTTAACACAAAATCAAATAGTCCATGGAGTCTGCTTAGCTGATATGAATGAAATATTCATTGATTTTAGAAAGAGAAGGACGATATTTTTCGATGAAGTTTAACGAATAGAGCTTACTTACTTGTAGCTCAATGGTCTTAATTTTTAAATAAAATAAATTATTATAGTATTGTGATGAAAGACATGAATGGGGGAATTATTTATGAATGAAATGTTGCTTTTATAGAGAGAGCCAGGCGTGTTATTTTTTTATGACGTCATTTGAATGAATTTCAGTTGTTTTCGATGAAGTTTTCAAATATAATAAGTCATCGTAGTATTATGATAATTCTAAAATTATTACCAAGGAATGTATTACATTTTAGAGATGTTTAAACCAGGCAATTTATACTTTAATGCCGTCATTTGAATGAAGTTAATTTTTTTCGATGAAGGTTTAAGGTTTCAAATATAATAAATCAATGCAGTATTGTGATAAGTTTTAAAATATTACCGAGGAATATATTGCATTTTCGACTTTTTCAAATAAAATTGCATTGAAGTTGGAAAGTGTTTCATAATCAATGCTTTAAGCATGATTGATCTTTCTTGTTTATTTCTTCTTTGCGAAAGGCAACACTGGTCTCTTCATTCAGAGTTCCCGGTTTCGACTCGCTTGGACATATGCTGTGCATTTTCCAGGTATTCATGTTTTCTTTTTTATTCCTTCTTTATGCATGTCGTCCAAGTAGAAATAGTTTATAGAAATAATCTATCTATTTCTTCGGAAACATACATTTTTTGTGTTTGCTTCGTCAAAATGCTTGGACTTGAGAACGAATTTTACGAAGTGAACATTTCTATATTTTAGGCTTAGCCCTTTTCCACGTGTATAGCGATTTAGCTTGAATTTTTAAGATTTTCTTTATTCGTCTCCATATCATTGAATTTTGTTGATTTTCTATAACTTGATTACTAGTGTTTTCTATTTTTTTCCATTTGATTAATGATTTGCTGTTTTATTTTTATTTTGTGGGTGTTTTAGAAAGTTAGGTTTACCGTGTTGCAGCTTCTTACCTTTCGTTCATTGGGCTTTCAAACTACTATTATATATATATATATTCTACTATTATATATATATATATATATCTAAGGATTATTTCATCACTACTTTCAAGAATAAGCTTTTTGAAGGGATCCCATTCAACTCTATTCTCTACAATATTGATTCATTTTTGCCCATCCCAAACCATCAGGTGAAATTAACATATCGGTATGTACGAACAAATGGCAGAAAACTTTTTAACTACGGTCAAATTTGTAAAAATTCAAAGGCATATGGAACGGCAGAATGTAAATGTCATGATAGTATTTATAAAGATCCATTTCATAAACATATAATTACGGGCAATCTAGCAGTGATCAAGGATCATAAACTAAAACAAATTTTCCGACTCGGTACGAAATTTCGTACACAAGTTTTTAAAGATGTTTTAGAAGATTTTAACAACGATCTAGAAGTTTTCATTTACAGATTGGCAGTAAAGTATAGTTTACCTATCCATGTTTTTGGGGAATGGAAATGTCAATTTTACAACGCATTCCGTCTACACTACCTACAGCAACATCACAATACCAAGGGTCCTTCCATTCCAGCTTCCATTCATTGTGTTAAAGAAAGTTTCGTTTTGACCTATACAGATAAAATTGTTTCACATTATGCCTTTACTTGTAGAAAATATTATGTGGACACTTTACAAATGTGTTACCAAGATCGCACCATGTATACTCAATTGTCCAATAACGGTAGTGTTTTGTCTAACAGGATAAGGGCATTATACAAACGTATAGGAATAGAATTGAAATCTGTCAAGTTTCCATATTTAATTCTTATCCCTAAATTGCACAAAGTACCGATCAAATTCCGCACAGTCACTGTTGGATGTGGAACTTACCTAACGCAAGCAAATCTGAAGCTTTTGAATATCCTTAAACATGTTATGTTTAATCTTAATAAACAAAACACTGTTATGATTAAAAACGGACAAGAGGTCATAAATCGCCTCAAATTTTGTCACAAGGACACCAGATTTAAAAGCTATGACTTTCGAGATTTGTTTAACAATATTGACTTAACACAGCTGTACCTAATACTGAAGAATTTACATGAAGAATATGACCTAAAGGTGTTTATCACATTTCGTAGATACTTGGATCTCGTGGAATTAGTGCTAAAAGAGAATATTTTACATGACGGAAATGGCTATTACCAACAAATTAAAGGAATACCCATGGGGGGAGCATGTTCGTCCATTCTGGCTGATATTTATCTATCTACTTATGAAAAAGGCACCCATATTCTTTATGAAATGCCATATTTCCGTTATGTGGACGACGTGCTTTTGGGGTGTTTTGAGGACACAACTAACTTCGATTTCACCTTTTATCCAGGAGAATTGGAACTGATCGAAAACCAAGTTGACGAGAATGGTGCAGTTAATTTTTTGGACATATCAATAAATAGACATCGACGATATGGTACTTATACAACTTTATACGACAAACGCGATTTTTACAAAATCAAGATTGGCCATCTTATAGATTGGAGGACAAACCTTACTAAGAATGTCTTCAGAAACATCCTTGTCGGCCATTTCAAGAGAAATCTGGCTTATAACACTTTCAAAAGGGATTGCAATAAATGTAATCAAAAAATCGTAACCGAAGCTTTAAAAAAACACTATCCTATTTATTTCTTGCGGGCATGCTATAATTCCTTTTTCGGTAATAAAGAAAACTTTAGCCGTTTCCATCGGGAATTGGTTGGAATTTTATGATTTATGCGATACTGGTGTGTTGGCACGCATGCGTAAGTGTTGATATATAGGCTCTGGTACTTGGGTCGTTTTTCATTTTGCGTCCATTCCTTCTGCGTCGATGTTGTTCTTGCTCTTCGTGTATACGGGTGCCTTTGTCTATGCACATGTACGGGACTGTCCATTGTATTGTATTGGTTCCGTGAGCGTTGCCCGGGCTGTAAAAGCTGCTTTAAACGGGAAGGGGAGTCGCCACCCTCCCCTGCCATTATATGCAACGCATTTGGATCTCCCGTTTCAAAGTTTTGACATTTCTTCCTTTTCACTCGGATATTTTCTACTCTGGAGATGTGAGCAGCTTTGCGCCTGTCCCTGAGTGGTATTTTGATTTCTGTCGTCGCTTTGAGTAAGTGATAATTTCGAATTTGAAACTCACTTGTTGTTCTTAATGTTATATATATATATATAAATATATCAGATAAAACGAAGTGAAAACGTTTATACGACGGAAATTCTTATACCTTAAGTGTTGGCGCAAAGCAGCACATGCACAAAAAGTATCATATAAGAGTCAAATGAAAGAGGGAAACGACCAAATGCATAGCAAAAATGGCAGAGGGGGATTAGGACCCCTCTTTCCCGGTTAGAAGCGTGCTTTTAAGACCGGGCAACACTCCCGGAACCATTGCCATGCAGTGGTCTATCTTCCGGATATGTGTTAAGTCAAAGACACTGAAAAAGTGCAAAGCAAACCATATAGAAGCGACCACAATTGCAAAAGAAAGGGATGAAATGTAATCCGTATTAAGTGCATGCTGACGCTTAAATCAGAAATCTGGTATTAATGTGCACTAGGGTGTGCTATTCACGCATCCGCAAAGTTCCTTTAAAAACTTAAAGTGTTACTGCAAACATTCACCATATCTCTAAAGTATGCATTTCCGTCCTTTTCTGTATTGATAATAGAATTATAATAATATTTCAGGACGCTTTCAGGATAATTGCTTTTTATTGCTTCTTTCATGATATTTCTGTTATGAACGATGCAATCAGTCTTGAGAGTATTAATACGTTGATTTCTCTTGAGGTGATTGATGACAACAATTCTAAATATGTTTTCAGTTAAGTTGGATTCCCAATCAATAATGTGGTTAATTTTAATATTGAAGTTGTTTCTTTTGTCATATAAAACAGTATATGCACCATATTTACTATCTTGCTTTAGTGTGATATCTAAAAAAATCAACACTGTTTTCTTCCATTTCTATATTTTCCACCAATTCCAGTTCTTTAGGATAAAAACTAAAATCTAACAGTGGCATATTCGTATATTGTCCAATTAGCAAATCGTCCACGTAACAAAAGTATCGTATTTCATGTAAGATGTGAGTGAGATCTTCAAATTTAATCAAATGAAGGTCGGCAAGCAGGGAGGAGCATCCCCCTCCCATGGGGATACCTTTTATTTGTTGAAAATAATTTGTTCCATCAGATAAAATATTTTCAAACAGCACGATGCGCAACAACTCTTGATATTTTCTTATAGTAATGACCTCATTTAAATCATATATTGCATATATCTTCTTCAATATCTCATATAAATTTTCTAGATTTATATTTTTAAATAAATCCCGGAAATCAAACCTTTTAAAATGTATGTCCTTATTATAAAATTGTAGTCTGTTGATTATATCGTAACTATTATTTATCATTACTGTGCCATGTGTTTTGAGTTGTGCCATTACATTTTTGAGAAGTGTTGAAAGTTTTGCGTTGGCTATTGTTAAGTAGGATCCACATCCCACTGTAACAGGACGGGACTTGACTGGATTTTTGTGAATCTTCCGTATAAGTACAAGATAAGGAAAATTAACTTTTTTTAGATCAAGACCAATTCGTTTATACAAAGCTTTTATTTTATTTTCTAAACTTTTTCCTGTTTGATGTAACTGGGTATAAATTTGGGTGTCTTGATAACTGTTACTTAAAGTATCGACATAATATTTACGGCAGGTAAAATGAGTAATTAGAGACGACTTTATCTGTGTAAGTTATAGCATATTTATCTTCACACTTTTTAACTGCATTTTTAATAGATGGATAATACGCTCTTTTACGTAATTTTTTATAGTGCAGATTGAACTTTTTGGTCAGGTGATATTTCCATTCCGTAAATGCTTGTATAGACAGACTGTATTTGACGGCGAGTTTGTATGTATACTTTTTCAGATCTTGTTCAAATTCGTTTTCAATATTTTTTCATATTCCTGTATTCTGAATTTAGTACCAAGTTGAAGCATGGACTTTAATTGTGGATTATCTACAATATTGAGGTCTCCTGTGATAATATGTCCATGATGAGAATTGAGATATGGGCTATTTTGGCATTCACATACATTACGTTTGAATTCATTGATGTTTTTACTTATTCGGTTGTAATTAAAGATTTTTCTTCCATTGGTTGGTATGAATTTATAAATCAGTTTAACATCCATATTAAGTATTGGCATGAGATGTGCTATGTTTTTGATATAAGATTTGATTGGCATGTCGTCAAAATTTTTATTTGTAAAGTTAGTTATAAATAATTCTGATGTAATTTTCTCCTTGGTAGGTGAATTTAATTCCACTTTTAACAAACTGGCCTTTAGTTTCAGTGAATCCAGCATTATTGCAAAATTAGTACATGCAATTTCTTTATTTTTCATTGGTTTCTTTTCGAATTGATACTCTTGTAAATAATACCAGATGCGTTGAACATATCGTTTTTTGATACCGAATATTTGATTTTTAATCCATCCAGGTGTAATTACTATTTGCGTTCTCAATTTATTTATGAACTGTTCGATCCTTTCGAGAGTTGCTTTATAACTGATATGTTTCTTTTTACCTCCTCTTTGCCATCGTTTTTAAGAAAATAAAGGATATCTTGCAATACAGGGATTCGTTTTTCATTATTGCAAGATTCGAAGTTATAATTATCACGAAATATGATTGTATTTAGTCCATATGGGTAAGTAGTTCCATATTGGTAAATGTGGGTATTTTTCCACCACAATCTTTCTTGCAGTTTGGGTACAACATCGGTGATAGTAACAGTTATTTGTGAGAAATCATGGTATCCAAAATGACGAAGTTCCAAATTAGTTATATGTGCATCCGTTATAAGAGATTTAACAATTTGACTGCGATGTAAGTTAATGCGTAAGTGGAGGCGATTTTTGGTTTGGCCGATATATTTAACTTGGCACGTTAAGCATGTAATACAGCAGATGACATTAAAAGTTTTGCAGAATATACCATATCTTGGGTTGGTAGAAGATATTTGAAGAGGGTCTGCCACTGGCAGAGTTTATATCGATGGGATTTACATCTTTGAAACTTGAAGGCACGAATAAAGGATATCTTGCAATACAGGGATTCGTTTTTCATTATTGCAAGATTCGAAGTTATAATTATCACGAAATATGATTGTATTTAGTCCATATGGGTAAGTAGTTCCATATTGGTAAATGTGGGTATTTTTCCACCACAATCTTTCTTGCAGTTTGGGTACAACATCGGTGATAGTAACAGTTATTTGTGAGAAATCTTGGAATCCAAAATGATGAAGTTCCAAATTAGTTATATGTGCATCCGTTATAAGAGATTTAACAGTTTGACTGCGATGTAAGTTAATGCGTAAGTGGAGGCGATTTTTAGTTTGGCCGATATATTTAACTTGGCACGTTAAACATGTAATACAGCAGATGACATTAAAAGTTTTGCAGAATATACCATATCTGGGGTTGGTAGCAGATATTTGAAGAGGGTCTGCCACTGGCAGAGCTTACATCGATGGGATTTACATCTTTGAAACTTGAAGGCACGTATGTTATTAAATGTTGCTATTAAATGTAAATTAGAAATGTTGTCATCAATCACCCCAAGAGAAATCAACGTATTAATACTTTCAAGACTGATTGCATCATTCATAACTGAAATATCATGAGAGAAGCAATAAAAATCAATTATTCTGAAGGCTTCCTGAAATATTATTATAATTCAATTTTCAATACAGAAAAAGAAGAAAATGCATACTTTAGAGATATAGTGAATGTTTGCAGTAACACTTTAAGTTCTTAGTGGGACTTTGCGCATGCGTGGACAGCACACCCTGGTGCACATTGATACCAGATTTCTGGTTTAAGCGTCAGCATGCACTTAATACGGATTACATTCCATCCCTTTCTTTTGCAATTGTCGTCGCTTCTAGATGGTTTGCTTTGCACTTTTTTCAGTGTCCTTGACTTAACACATATCCGGAAGATAGGCCACTGCATGGCATTGGTTCCGGGAGTGTTGCCCGGGCTTAAGAGCACGCTTCAAACCGGGAAAGAGGGGTCGCAATCCCCCTCTGTGGTTTTTGCTATGTATTTGGTCGTTTCCCTCTTTCATTTGAATCTTATATATATATATATATATATATATATATATATATAATAAAATTAAAACTAGCTTTGCTATCTAAATTCTAGCGGTTTGGTGGTTATTATTGAATAAATAAAACTTTGAAACATCCTTGATTGCGGGTAAAACTGAGCTTCAAAAATCACGTGGAGAACCAAAAATGTTGCAGTCTGTGGGGAGGAATATGGGTGACAAGATTGGAATCGTTAGAGGTCGAGTTATGGATAGCAACTTATGTGTTTTTTTATGTTTTCCTACTCCAGAGATACAACATACACCCCGGCATGGTTTCAAAGTTTTCAAGATAACTTTCGGCCTGTCTTTGAAAAACATCTCTTTTATTTGTAATTAATTAATTTTAATAGCCTGCTTGTATTACCATTGTTTTGTGTTTATTTATGCAAATTTGTCTGCTGATCTGGTCTACATATAAGCATTCCGCGTTTACTGTTTCGTATAGCCACTGATGAAGGGTATAGTAATGCCCGAAAGCGCTCTGGATTTTTAAAGCAATGTAAGGCTTGTAGGATGATTTTATTAAATGACCTTTTATCTATGACGTTGTGTCTTTGATTTTATAATTGACAGATATAGATCCTATACTCTTCACAAACGAACGTAAGGTCCTAATTCCGTTTTGGCCATGAGTACTATACAAAAGAAAATCTACTAATAATTTATACAAAGTAATTATATAAATATGATAATATACTCGTTATTTGATATATGATAACATACTTGTTATTATAATATTTTAACTGATTCAAATAGAGCATTAATAAATTAATATAAGCTTTGATGAACTAAACTGATTACGGAATGTATCCAAAAACATTAAAGCAAATTACTATCCAACTGTGCTTGTTAAAGGCCTAAAATATTTTAAGGATTCTAATAGTAAGAAGATAAGTCTCATAAACTCCTACCGCTTACTTACTACTGATCTATTTTAAGCGATAAAAACATCATAATTTGCCTATTTACACTCAGCAATTTATTTTAGAAATTTCCGCAGGTGTTGAAAGAAAGTAAATCTATCTGCGGTAATCTTCGTACTTTAGAAAAAGGAGACACACCTATCTTCTAACAATCCTCTTCCACCAGCGGCAGGTGTGGCCTCAATATATGAAGAATTTCTTCCTGTTTGACCTTTTAAAGATTTGGGGGTGTTGTTATTCGCATTAGACGAGCATAGGCCAGCGAGAAAAGATACAAAATTGATCCTACATGGTTATTTGTATCGCGTGTATAGCACAACATAATAAATTGCAAAAAGATGGCGAAAATTAACAACTTACATAAATGACACAGTTTAGGAATAGGATACATAAGAAAAATAATCTTTATATATATATATATATATATATATATATATATATATACACACTTATGTCCAAAAGTTAAGCATAGTTGCTGTTTATGTGAACATTTCAGGAAATATACATCGGAATGGAAGGGAACGCGGTATGTGGATGTAATAGGGTTATAGAAGAAGAAAACAATGCAAAACAAGGATAATAACGACTTTTATTATCCAAAGAAAATGATTGAAAGAAAAAGGGTCACAAATACGAGTGTCAACTTCAGTGAAGCAGAATTATTAAAACAATGTGATGTTGCAATTTAATACGGTGTATGGGAAACTCGGGTAGCCACGCATGCTGCAAAATGATTTCCCATACTTTCGATGAGAGTTTGGATGAGCTGTGTCTTCAAAGAGTCCCAAATTCTCACGGAGAGCAGAGTTTTCAATCTCGACACGGAACTTGGTGGGTAGCGGAGGGCTGCAAGATATCTCCCGAGCATATCCCACACATGCTCTATTGTATTCAGATAAGGAGAGTTGGTAGGACACTGCATGTGCTAGATATCTTCAGTTTGATGGAAGTCGTCGACCAAGGCCGCATGGTAAGGAGGCTCGTTATCATCCTTGAATATGAAATAAGGATCAACAGCACCTCGAAACAATCGAATTGCAGGCCCAAAGACTTCGTGTTTGTATTTTTGGCCTGTAGCCGACTCGGTGTCAAAGATGTGGAGGTCTATACGGCCGTCCATCATGATGCCTGCTCAGACCATGACTCCCCTAAACGGAAAACGATGTCTTTCCGTGATGTTTCACGGGAGAAAATGCGCTCCACGTTCTCTTCAGATCGTCGTAAGATGAGAAACAATTTGCAGGGTGAACCTGGACTCGTCACAGACCATGACATTGCCCCAATGTTGTTCACTCCACTGCCGATGTTCCAAACTCCACTCCGCGAGCGTGTCTATGCAGACGTCAGGGGGATGCAAACTGCGTGTCGTTTGGCATAGAGACCAACGTGTCTGAGTCTCCTGTAAGCAGTTTGTCTCGAAACAGTGATTCCTGTGGCGGCTGTTATGGCTGAACCCAATTGTCTGGCTGAACGGGTCCTCTGACGTCGCGCAGGTATCACCAAATATCGGTCTTCCCGAACGGTTGTTACCCTTGGCCGACCTCCTAGACCAGATCGTTGGGTAACATCTCCAGTAGTTTGGAACCTTTGCCACAGTCTGAAGATCACACACTGAGGCACATTTAGAATTCGAGACGCTTCGGCATGGGATCGAGAGGATTCCAGCATTTCAATAATTTGTTCCTTGAAAAACATGTCCAGTTGGCATCTTTATGATATCTTTCGTCCTTTTTGATTGTTAACAACGCTCCATACCACAGCAATTGCGAAATTCTGCCTCAACTAGCCATGCCGCTCGAGGCCGTTTTATACTCATTGCAACGTGCGCTGGTGCTTTGCGCATGTTGACGTCTACTGAACTGTTTTGCATATGCACAATGATTTACTTTCGTCCCACGATCCTCCACAACTGATTGTGAACCTTTGTATCCACATTAACTCCGAATTTTTCGCATTTTACGAATTATGCTTAACTGTTAGACATAGGTGTATATACTAATATATATATACTGAAGCATACTAAGAGAATTAAGGATACTTTGCAAAAATGAATAATTAAAAATACTAAAGTTATTAAATAATGAATTATAAAGAATGATAATGCAAAATACATTTAATTTATTGCGCAAATGCAGCTTATAAATAAAATGATTTCAATAATAAAAATAATTTGAAAATCCAATGATAAAATAGAGAGAAGTTGTAACTTAAAAAAAAATCTGTAAAATATGCCTACATAATAAAATAAGTATTAAATAGAGAATCATCAATCATGTGGAAAGTAAAATGCAAATTTCTAGTCATCAAGCTGAAGATAAACAACAAATTTCAATGGAGTGGTTTCGATAATAGAAAATCAAATAAAATCCAAGAATTAAAGCAATACACTAGGTCTAAATAAATTGTTCATTTCGAAAAAAATTCTTTGTCAAGTCCAAGTATTTTAATCAAAATTAACAAAATATGCATGTTTCTGAAGAAAGAGATATACAATATCTATAAAATCTTTCTACTTGGTCTTCAGAAACATGTATATTTTGTGTTCATTTTGATTAAATACTGAAATCTGCCATTCCGGACCCATTCTTGCCAACATCGTCTAATTGGTACATCGCTCCTACCCAAATGCCGAGCGATTTGTCAGTGTGCCCATCCCGCCGCATGCAGTTCGTTCGCACGCCCTCTCTCAAACTCCTTCATATGCTCGTAGTTGCCGCGAATTCGCGGGCGATGCATTGTTACAATCAAGATACGTAAACGCAATCGAAAGCCACTGCACGTTTTGTTCCTGAAAATCAATGCACGAATCAATGGCGAATCAGTCGGAACTACAGGCACGAATTAATGATCATTTGCATATTCGCTCGACAGGTGTTTGCATGTACAGTTTCATTACTATCGGATTATTTTGCAGAGTACGTCGACTTTTTTTTGTCTTAGAGTGTATATATATATATATATATATATATATATATATATATATATATATATATATATTTGTATATATATATATATATATATATATATATATATATATATATATATATATATATATATTTGTATTATCATTGATGATTCCTATCCCATTAATATTGATTTTTACCCGTCTAACCTTGAATTAATTCCTAATGAGCCTTGCGTTAGTCAAACTGTTAATTTTTTAGACCTAAATTTAGATACCCTCAATAATCATGTAATCACCAATCTATATGATAAAAAAGATTCTTACAACTTCACTATCATAAAGCTGCTATCATATCATTCTTGTAATTCTATTCAATTGTTTAGAAACATCATTTTAAACCAGCTATTTCGAATACATCGACTTTCTGATCCTCAGTTTCACTTTCTTCACATCAATAAACTTAAACGCATTTGTCAAAATTACCAATACCAGGAAGTATTTGTAAATAATATTATTAATAATTTCAAATATACCACTTAATGGTTTTACACATGCATTATTTGTCTTTGACTGGTTTACTCATTTTTGAAAATTCACCCATTCTTATCACCTCACTTTCCACTAGGCCTGAGTCTGATACTGTTTGCTATTTTCGAATGACTATTTTCCACTTGTCCTGAGTCCTATACTGTTTGCTATTTTTGAGGGTCTCCATGCATATTATGTGTCGTTCAAGTGTATTCATTCCGGTGCCCACTCGCATTGACGAAGTGAGGTGAAATGCTCAGTCACTAGTTTATCTTACACGTGGTGCTATGCTTTTGATATCGTGTTTCAGATCGAGGAGGTATTGTTTTTCAGATTTGTATAATTCATTTGCTTTATTTTTCTCCTTCCACTAGCCAGTAGACAGTTCCAATGGTGTCTATAGTTAAATACTATCGCCATTGTCAGAAACTGGCTATTCTATCGGTTTTAATTCGAATTGTATGGCTGTCCTGATGAGAATGCAATTTCGAACTAACCGCCATTTTTTGTGGGGTTTCAATTGATTGTTATCTATTCTTAATCTCTTATCTTAAGCTGATTGTTATTACCTTTTCTCATTTTTGCCGAGTTTTATTTTTATTTTATTTTTATATACTTTTAATTGTGATTTTTGAATCCTAATATTCTTCTCATCCCCCTTTCCATTGTAGTGATATGTTACCTTCTCTCTTTATCCTTAGTCTTGGCCTATATTTACTCATTTGTAACAGATATGCTAGAGATGGTTTTTTTTGTACATACAGTAGTTTATGCATTATTTTCGATTAAAATCCTTTAATTTTTATTTATATATATATATATATATATATATATATAAGTTTATCTATCTATGTAAATATAATGAAAGTAACGATCTATAAACAAATCCTTAAATACGAAATACAAGTCTTTGTTTTTTAGTTCCAAACAACTCGCCTGAATAACTATCTTCATTTATTCGTATTTCATGTAAAATGCAGCTTACACAGAGATATGTAATAACACAATTGTTCTTAATAACATGCTGCAATTCGGAACGGCATGTGCATTTCATTTGAAACTACTAATCTTTGAAAGTATTATGTTACGAATAGTGTTTCAAAGCACATTCCAATTAATATATTAAGATAACATTATGATTTGTAGAACGAAACTTGAATATTCATGACCGAGTAACGATGTGTTACAGTTAGTATTCGTCGGCGATTAAAACCATTGAGCGCAAATTTCTGTTCGAAATTCCTTTAAAGGGAAAGACATACTTTAATCTTAAAAGCATGTTTAAGCACTATCATTTGTGCATTGTATTCAAAATATCTGATTATATGAATATTAATTTCTAGTCGTTGATTGGTTGCTTTCATTCGAAATATGGTCAGTGTATTATGAAATACAAGTATATGAACGCTGAAGCGGAAGAAATAGTATTGTTGGAGTTTAGTGGCTCCTTCAAATATGTAAGAGAATGATACAAAATTAAGTGTAAAATGTAGAAAATCTGGCTCCACAGATGAGATAAAAGTGTGAAATGTATGTATAAACGTATGAAATATATATGTAACCATATAAAAATCGCGATAGCAAAAGGATGTAAATATGTGATACTGAAAATATAATGAGAAACAATTATATTTTAAAATTGTAATTCTTTAGATTAGGAACTCCCATTAAGGGTAGTTGGTCTACTACTGAAATAAAATATGATAAAAAAATTCCCGTCTTTATCATCAAAGGTAACAACTAAAACAAGGATTATGTCTGTTTGTTTAACTTGCACATTTATATTGGATTTGAGTTAACCCTTTCTGACCCAAGCAAGACGAGTTTTAGAAGGGAGTTCTTAAAATTACGGCCATTCATGTCAATTATCTTATAACACTGACCACTGGGAAGAGCAATGAAACATTTATTCAGTCTCTGTCTCTAGGAATATGGTTAATCATCAAGTCACACATCATAAGGACTATTTAAATTATTTAGCGAAATAAAATATTTATTACTTACCTTGAACAAATCCCAACAAAGAAGTCTGTAAAATTAAGAGAGATTCATTTTATCCCTCACCCTCCGAAGCTGTCCTAATGGAAAATATTCTACAGTGCCGATTGTCTCGGAAGAGTTTGGTCTCTAAAAGATATAAATTCTTTATGAGTATATTAATGATTATTCTTTGCATAGCAAGAATGATTACAATGGCTACATAAATATGCGCAATATAGGATTACATAGTTCTATTATCTTTTCCAGTAGATTGTTATTTTGATGTAAGTCCAGTTTGGTGCAATTGGTGATCAAACTAAAATATAGTATATTGGCGGCGGTTGATGGTTCGAGTCATTATTTAGTCCTTATCTTATTATAATAATGTAATTTAACTCACTTTTACTTATAGAACTCAATTTTACTTATAGAAACTCACTTTTACTATAGGCAGAAGTGGTGTATCTTGTAGAAAATCTACATATAATCCAGAAGATCTGTGTTAAATTTTCATTTCTGGATGACCCTTATCTTGAGATAGAATTACATGTAATGATTGACTGTTGTGTCCCCCAAAAAATTAGGTGTGGTGGAAAGAGATGGTTTGATCCGTTTCAGTCATGTTTCAGCAGGAAAGTAGGTATTTCAGACAATTCGGGGTAATTTTATCCCTGAATAGTATAGTGAAAATATTGGCATAGCTGGGAATAATCTAAGAAGCTCGAGTTCGACTGCAGTCTATGATTATTCTGCGGTGAAATTAAGTATAATACATTTCAACATTATAATAATTATGTCATACAAGTAATAATACAGCTCAAAGAATTATAACTATTAAAAATGTTATAAGGTTTATAATAACAATTAATGACACCATGAAGCATATGTTTCTGAATCACACTAAAATACTTTTTTCGCAGATTTTTAACTGTAATCTGATATTTTTGTCATAGACCAGGTACATGACATTTTTAATACAATGCAATTTATCATTGGTTATATACTTCAAATTATATTGCTTATAATTAGGGCGATTATATTGAATAAATTTATCCTTATAACAACCTATTGCATAATTTTTAATTCGTTATATTTTTCCCCATATGTAAATTAATTACTGGATAATTTGTATATGTAGCCTTATGCGATCTTCGATGGTGATATTAAAGGTTTTTACAAGAACTTAAAAGGCAAATCAGCGTCAGTTTATGCAGATGTAGATTAATTAATATCTATGTAAATCTCTTTCCAGAACTGACACCTTGATTGCATGACTTTACAAAATTACAGCAATCCTTGTACATGTGATTACGTGGAACTCTGGTCACTCAAGTTATTACAGCCAAACCTGCGCCCATGTCCCTCTCAGACAGTACTAATAGAAGGTACATGGTATGTTTCTATGACATTCCTGCGCACGTAATTCAATTGCAACGCAGTCTTCCTCCTAATGTCCTTCACAAGGGTATACTACCTGTAGTTATGTGTTGTATTTTCCGCCAAACTACTTTTTTGTAAAATTATTTAGTCTCATTATAGTAGAGATATATTTTAGTCAACTATAGGGAGGACCCTGAAACTCGACCCTTAAAATAGATGAGGGTTCAAAACTAATTTACAAATATATTTGTTATTTTGTTACTTCTGCTTTAATCATTAATGGAACAAGTAATGATGTCTTTGAATAACAAATTTGTAAGTGAAATCACATTTCTAATGACATACTTTAACTATACTTCAAGTTATCCTATTTACGATATCAAAACATGCATTGATCATTTGAAGATAAAATCTATCAAGTTTGAGATATTTTGTATAAATTTAAATAAGTTAAAAGTAGTTTAATTAGTTTAAATTGTTTAATTGCAATACACGGTTAAAATTATAAATATGTCATTATAATTAAATATACGTAGTTCGTAATTATTAAAATTCAAATAAAATCTATACATCTGTAAAACAATTAACATTAACTAATACATAATCCATATTTGAATTTCAAATAATGATTCATGTTTGAAATAAATTTTAGAATATAAATTTTTAACTACTTTAAATTTAGATTGTTTAATATGAATCTGCTACAAGAATGTAAGCACTTATAAATTGTATTATTTTTAAATTGCAGATCTCGTGCACTCTAAAGCTTTACTTATAAGAGCCTTGTACAGTAGCAAGCCACACATACTTTCCTTAAAACATAAAAACGTTAGAGGCGAAATATCTTCAGCATGAAATTTAGCATATTTTGTTTTGCAGTAATGATGCACTTTTATTCTTTTTGCTTCAATTTCCCACCTACTACACTGCGAAGAAAAACTCTATTTTCTGTGAAATTGCCTTTGGTTGCTTGAATTTTTAACTTTCAGAAATTGAAAAATACCAAGAAAAGTTTCGTTTATCTCCTCGGTGCATCCAGTGAATATTTTTCGTAGCTTGTAAATGTTTCATTTTTTCCTTATGGACCATTTATTACGAATATACAGAAAGAGAATTGGTTACAAATGACGTAATAAAAAACAATGGTTGAAAAATCTATTTTTATGCTTCTTCAATGATACAACAAAAATGGGATTAACAGAGATATAAATTTCTTATAACTCACCACATATTCCTAAAAGGTCATTTCTTTGTAAAATACAACATACTGTTAAAACACAGCCATATATATGGGTTAGTTTTGGTTTTGAATTTTATGATAATTTGAATAAATTAAAACTCTAATACCGTCAGTTTTAACTTAGTTGAATGTGGAGAGAAAAATATTTTAAGGTTCTGATATTTTATAATTCTGAATAATTTTCTGAAGTATTTTCTTATTCTGATTAGATTCTTATTCTGATTATTCTCTTTAGATTTAGTTCTATTGCCCGCTTTAGATTTAATTCTGATTTTATCTTTAGGTCTAATGCTGATGTTCTCTTTTAGATTCTGGAGTTTTCTTACAGAAATAAAATTATGTATCCACATGGCGTGAATGAAAAGTAAGTAATGCTATTATTATATCAATAACTGTTTGAAGACAAAAACTGATGTTTTGTTAATTCTCGGTTCCTAGAAGTATATTTTTACTAAGTGTAATGGTTTATCATTACTAACATTTTCTATTCTCACCGTGTTTGGATTAAGTAAAATATTTAAAGTAAGAAAACAAAGTCAAAATTTATGTACAGTATCGTAGATTGGTTGAATAGTATTTAGTGAAACTGACATCAACGGTCGAGAACCTCTATATTGGTTATATCGAAGTTTTCCCGTCTTATTGCGAGCTATGGGAAATCGACACTGTATGTGAATTAAAGTGTGTTATCAATGTAGAGCAATTTCTCTTTAAAAGTGGTTAGCAAAGTTGTGCAAGATAATTAAGTTTCAAAACTAATTTGAACCAAGGATCTTTAAATCGGCCAGACAACGTTCAAACCACTAAGATACGCAGATGATATGTGATAGTAGAATTGGACCCTAAATTATCCTTCTTCAGATTACGGATCGAAATTAAACGCCTTATCTGAACGACCTTTTCATAGTAGTACTACAGAGGTGTGTATGTAAATTGCGTAAAAAATAATAATCAGATGGTAGATAAGACAGAAAAAAGTAAAATGAAAAAATATAGTTATGAGAAAAAACAAATTTTCAGTGTCCTCCCCTACATAATAGTGGTTCATGAAAGAGTAGAAAATAAATATTAATCACACACAAAATTGAACCAGATTGAGGGTGTAGGCAGATTCAATTCAAAACTATACTATACAATTATTATTGATATCCAAAATCGATATAAAGTTACATTTTCGAAACAATTTCATTTGGCAGCACCCTCATGTCCTTTCGACAATTTTTAATAATATCAGTTTTGGATAATGTCAAGATTTATATAATATTATTTTGATTACATCCTCGATTTGGGTCAATTTCGTGTATAGAATAACATTGAGAAACATGTTTTTCCTCATAATGTATACATATACTCATATTTTTCACTATTTTATATACAAGTTTGTATCCTATAATCTTCACTCTCTACTTTTTATATAAGCTAGCAACCCGTGAGTCACAATAATTATAAATTGAAAATCACTGCCATGAATCATAGGGGCATTGAAAAATATCTAATCTTATTCACTTTGAAACCTCAATGAATACTGCATCTAATCTGAAGAATTGAGTTGTTTGCTGACCTTATAGTAAAAATCACATGTTCCAAATAATATTGGAAAAACAAATCTTTGAACTAGCGAGGCGATGCTCTACCGATTCCATAAGCTACTACTATAATATTCTTAACCTTTACTGTCGAACTGGATGTTGCAGCTAGCCAAATGGCTTTTCGTTATACACATTGACTTTAGAAGTTAATTCATATAACATTCAAAACCGGGTGTTTTAATTTCCATTTAGTTATATCTATATTAATTTCAGACTCATTTTTTGTCCTTTTACTAGACTAATTGATTGATACTTTCTTTTAATTAAGAAAATTAGCTTATATAGCTTCTGAAACCAGATTCCCTCCTTCATTTTTTCTGTTTTATATATCTTGTTTTGCATATTCTCATCCACTCTTTATTTTATAGTAGTTTGATTGATGAAATTGACTTTCTAAACTGGTAACTGTCTTTTGTTATTTCGTTCTAAAAAAGGGGGATTATAACGCCCTCGAAAAAATTGCTGCCATCGCATAAATGACATATGCCTGTTTTCTGAAAAAAATCTTAAGTTACTTACTTAAGCAGCAGTTTTATTTGCTGCTTGTTGCTCCTGATTCCGTGAAATATACCATCAAGCTGTACTCTTCATTTTTTGTTCTTGATGCAAGGTACCCTTTGTTTGGTTTAACAGTGATCGCTTCAAAGCTTAATATATATCTTTTCAAGCTTAGGTGATTAATCACTTCGATGCCTTCATCAATAGAAATTTCGGATAAGTGTAGCAAATTTAAATCATTCCATATTTCATTTCTGTTAAATGTTCTTTATGTTTAACCTCCGGGATTTCTAAATATTTATTTCACACTCATTTGATTTTTCACCTTGCAGTTATTCAAGTTACTCGTCTTACGATTTCTAATATTGAAAAGGAACTGCATGATTTTAACTTGAGTATAGAAGTCGTAGTTCATTTTCAACGTCAGGAAGTTGCAATTGATCTTCGTTTCAAAACTCTAGTAACTCTGATCTTGTTATAAAATTTCAGATTTTTCTCAAAACGTAGACGACGTCCAAAATGACACCCTCTTTTAAGTAGGCTGGTGTTATCAGTCTTTCATTACATACTTTAACTGTGGATCAAAAATATGATTTAAATTTAGGATTATATTTTGCTCGGTCAGGTCGCCTTTTTGTTACTAAGCGTATTGCCCCTATTGAAGGATATCTAAAGCATCACGAAACCCCCCTCGACGCAAAAAAATTCATAGTCATTTAGTAGCTAACACTGTTTCTTCTAATAACCACCATTAATTTCCAACCTTAATATGAACAAGCAACGTGTACTGAAAGATCTGTAATGTAATCCTGATTTGGTGATTACCAAAGCTGACAAAGGGAGGACAAACATTTTAGCTTGATAAGTCTTCTTTGAAAAGGAGGACGATTTATTAAATGTGAGACTTTATAATGAAGTGAAAAAAGATCCAACTAACTCATATCTTTAAAGTATAAAAAATGTTAAAATTTTGTAGTGTTGAGGTAAACTACTTAACGTGCCTTTCTTGGTATTTGTACACGTTTCTATGTACTTACAAAGGTCCACAAGAGGTTTAAGTCCATTAAGTATTACATTGCTACTGCTTCTTATCCCCTTGCACGATTTTATATCAGCTAATAATTTTCGCACTGTAAAAAAATCTTATGAGATTGTTAGTAAGATAAAAAATTATCTCCGGTAAACTGTACGACGCTATCTTTGGATGTCACATCCTTGTTAACTAATATTTCTATACAAGGTGCTTTTTTGGCCTAAGAAAAATACTTAGGGAATTTCATTACTCTGATGCTGAAAATAAGGAATTTTGGCAATGACTAAATTATATCTCGAATAAAACACTTTTTAACTTCCCTAATTAAGGTCTTGGCGTTTAGATGAAAGCAGAGTTTTCACTCCTTCTGTCATTGATAAAGTTCTTGTGAAATTTACTAAGCTGGATCACCAACCCAGTCAATTTTGTTAAAAAAAGTTGATAGATTTCTACCTTTTTACGATCCTTTAATCTTTCAAATTTCTAGAGTTCAATCAAGATTCAATTTCAAAGTTGTGTCGAGATACAACTTACACTTAATAAATACCAGATTCCAACCGATGAAAGTGTTTTCAGCATTTACGTAAAAATGATATATATTATGTTACTTGTCAGCGTAATTTATCTTACATTGGTATAGAAAGATAGCTAGCTAGCTAAATAATATTCTAGAATAATCGCTAAGTAAGAAACATTTAAGTCATACATATCCTAACATTATTGGTCTGAAAATCATTCATCTCAATTTTCTACGGCTAAAATCATTCAATATGTCGGCATTAGATTTTTGGAAGGAACTTTAATTTACTTGAACTCTGATATTCTATACAGGGTGTCCCAAAAAGATTGAAACTCGCTTTAATTCTTTACCTGTTGGAGATAAGTGGACAATTTAAATTGCAAAAATCAAGAAAGTAAGGTAGGAAATAAGACTACGTTAATGAAATAGTCCTCCCATTCATTTTCAAGAAGTTACACTTTTTAAATTTTTATACGACCCCCTTAGAAAAATGTTGTCAATCAAAAAGTTTCTATTTTTAATCCAACAAGATCATTAAAAAATCCCGCATGTCTGTATCTTTAAAATCAACTGAATTATGATAAAGGAAAAATCTGACTTATGTCACTGTTTCGTACCATGTGAAAGGCTGTTTCATCAGTGAAAATAGTAACTCAATAACAAAAACAAACTCATAAACAAATTGACAATGGAAATTGTTTAGATCAAAAATACGTTAAGAAGTCCATGAATACAAAATGGATGCCAATGGTATTTTCCAAGTGTTCTAGCAATTGAAATCCAAGGTAGCCCTAAAGTTTCACTTGATTTTCGTGTGTTGAAAGAAAAATATGCGATGATGTCAGTTTCTAGGTCCTCTGTGTACAAACGATTTCTTCCAGGGCCAGGTCTTGGGTGAAATGAACAGATAGTTCTTAATCTCCTCATCATCCGATAAACACATGTACTTGAAATTTCAGGCAAGTTTGGATATCGCCGGACAAAATCCCGAGCAGTCTCTGCAGTATTTTTATTACACAGAGCATAAATCATTGTTAATTCGAAAAGCTCGTTATTTGTTTAAAATACCATAATACACAAGCAGTTACGTGTTCTTAATTGGTCAATTCAGAACTAAACATGATGACGATTCATTGAATGTTTCTAATCTTCTTTATTTTGGTATGCTATTAGAAAAAAAAATTAGTTGTATAGAATAGAAGTAATATTGGGAATAAATACATAAATTAAAAAATAAATAGTCTGCATTTTATTCTTCCGTTTTTTTAAATTATTTTACTATAAACATTTGAAACATCTAAATTAGAGTTAAAGGAAAGAAAAAATCGTCTGTGAGTTCTATTCTTCGTTTTGAAAAATTATGTTAAATTTCAAAATCACATACATGCCTGCATGTGTTTACTTATGTATGTTAATTGTTTCAAATAGAAAATGGCATGTCTCAATGTGAAAAGTACTTACGAATCCGTGATTGCATCGTGAGCCGACGCGGAATTCGCAAAAATGTCTCCTATGTATTATTATCCAGTTTTAACTTATTTTGTGATATGTCACAAATTTACATTTCTAATTTGAAATACGGTTCCCATTCACAATGTTCAATTTTCAATTAAATATAACTCGTTCAATTTTGAAGGCACAGATACGCGGTTTTTTTTTAATGATCTTGTTGCATTAAAAATAAAAACTTTCTGATTGAACAAATTTGTCTAAGGGGGTCGTATAAAAATTCAAAAAGTGTAACTTTTTGATCAACAGTCTTATTTTCTACTTTATTTTCAACATTTTTGCAATTTATATTGCCCACTTATCTCCGACAGGTAAAGAATTAAAGCGCGTATCAATCTTTTTGGGACACCCTGTAGATAAATCAGCAGTTGATTACGTCTCCGTAGCATAGAAAATGTCCTCCATAAACATTCTTGACTTGAAATGTTAGCTCATATAGCTTTCACAACAGTTTTTTTCTTTTTTTTTTTGTCAATTATACAATTTCTTCCTTCTTAATTCCAATCTCATTCAATAACGATTTAAAGTTGTTTGGTCGTTTGTTACTCGAATTTAATTAATAATGTCATCTCCTGTAGCTTCCATAACAGGTTACTTTCTTAATTTTTGTTTATTTTCTTACTTTCAGCATCATGCACTGGCACTTTTAACGTAGTTTCTTCGTCGGTTATATGAACACAGGCGATGGAATAACTATTGTAACTCTTCGAAACCGGTTCTTTCTCACTGTCTCTGTCTCTGTACTGTCACTGTCTCTGTACTGTCACTCTCTCTGTACATGTTTTTTTAACTAGGATATTTTATTTATTCGAATTCTGATATTCTTGTTATTGATAAATATGCAGCCGCTTATATCAGAGGACTATTCTTATATACATATTTCACTTTAACAATTAGCTCATATAGTATCCAAATCGGTTGTTTTTCTTTCAATTTGGTTATATCCTTCTTATCATTCACTGATTTTTAAACTAATCGATTAATACATTTTTTAGTTAATGTAGTTAGTTGATATAGCTTTTGAAACAGGTTCTTTTACTTTCTGTGTTATATTTCTCTGTTTTACCTATTATCAACTAGTATTAATTTTAGAGTAGTTTGATTCATGAAACAAACTTTCGAAACCGGTTACTTTCTTTTGCGATTTTCTTCTTAATTACGACCTCATTTCCCAATAATTTTTTTATCTTTTATCCTTTATATTTTTTCCTTCATCCACACTATTTAATTATATTTTTACCAATAATATAAGGGTTTTTATATTTTTATCTGTTTCAGTTTATATTTACATCTGTATTTTTATCTGTTTCATTAATTCCATATCAGAGCTTAAGGTTTCATTTTCAAAAACCATCTTCCCTCGTCTTGGGCGGGAGAAAGCCCCTTTATCAAACCGTGTTGATATGTTTACGGTTGTTATTTTATTGGCGGAACCTAGCAAGTGAATTTTTGCGTTAGGTGTTCTAGCTCTGTTTAAATTGCTCTTCCCTTGTTTCTTCGCAGTTGATTCTTAGCGATTACTAATGGCGTATACTGTTCTTTAAATTGCGTGAAAGTGAATATTTTTTAATAAAAGTAAGAATAATTATCTATAATTTTAAATAATAAATCTGTTCTAATTGATACATATATGTGTACTAATCTCACAAATAAAAATGAATGATATAGGGCTGAATTTCTGATAATTGTCATTTTTAGGTTCCAAAAATGTTTTTTTTCAACTTCATAGTTTCTAGAAACTTTTGCTTGGAATAAGTTCTCGGTAATGTTTTGTAAGATTTTTAATAGATGACTGAGCTGTTTAGCAAGATTTAATGGAATTTGAATGCATAGTTTGAATGTAAACTTGGTAAAAATATCATCTCTGTGACACATGTTCTTTTGTGTCTAAAATGTGCAAAATATCAAAATACTAGATTTTTTTGCACACCAACTCAAGTAAATAATGTAAACATATAATTTCTAATGCGTAATGTATAATTATTACAGAATGTAATGATTTTGTAAAAATATAATTTTTTAATGAAATTTCTCTTCAGGTATAAAGGTTTCAGAGATAACTTTAGTATAGTTTTACTGTAAGTGGATTTTACTGGCCTTATTTTTGCAAATAGATAACATCATTCAAGGTTGATGTTTTCAGAATTTCTTATAATTCTAATAATTTAATATATTTTTTTATGAGAGAAAATATTCATGTCACTTAAATAACACAGCGTCTCTGAAATGACTGTTTATATGAAAGGTCTAATTAACCAGTATTATTATAATAATGGTGTATAATTTATGGTATATTATTATAATAATGGTATAATTTGGTATAATTTATGTGGTATTAATTTACGGTGTATAATTTATGGTATATTATTATAATAATGGTATGTAGTTTATAATTCTAATAATTTAATATATTTTTATGAGGGAAAATATTCATGTCACCTAAATAACACAGCGTCTCTGAAATGACTGTTTATATGAAAGGTCTAATTAACCAGTATTATTATAATGATGCACCGCCCATTGAATCATTGAAAACAACTTTTAGTTTATTACACCACAAATTAACTAGAATATATTTTACAAGAAATGATAAAAAATTCTTTAACACATAATATTACAGCCTAAACACTAGAACATACAAAAATGAAGCATTGCCACTATCACCCCTGCAGAGTTTCACTCAGGTAGAACCCCTCATAGGAGGGGAGGTACATGCACCGCTCAAGTGGGGGAGGGACAGATCTCCAATATATTTTTTTGTGGGAGAAGACATATAAAAGTCTCAAAGGTGAAAATCAAATATGGAAGAAGGGATCCATGATATGTTTATAGGGGGCACTTAATTTGTATGAGCAACACTGACCCAGGCTATTTTGGAAGAGCACAGCGCCCTGGCTGCTTCTTTGTTATCAAAGCAGCGCTCCCTTGCCCATTTGTGATGAGAAAAAGGCCCTGCTTATCCCATTGTTAAGATATCAACGTTTTCCACTGCCTGTTATCTCCCAAAAATAAATAAGTAAAATAATAAGATTAAGACTTAATCTAGAGTCAAAGAAAATATCCCCCAGCATACTTTCCTCCATCAAAAGAAACAAAATAGAAATAGCAGGAAGGGGAAGATTGTTATGCCAATACATTCCTCTTTTCACATGATTAAAACTCAAATTTCATTTAATTATTTCATGATCGGTATTCATTTGGGGTTAAAAGTTCTAAAAATTAGAACCCTAACATCTCTAATCCAATACTTAAAAATATAGCTTTCCAGACTAAGAATCTTTTGTATCCTGCTTGTAAATGTTGAGTCAGTCAAAGTCAAAACACTAGAAGATAGGAAGAAAATAATAAGCTGTGTCTAGATGAGCGTATCGCAGTAACTTCAGACTTTCGTCGGCTGTAATAAAATATGAAAAAACGTTTTTGCTGATATTATTTACTAACTGCTTTCGGTGACAAGCACGGTTGTTTCTTTAAAAAAGCTCGTAACTTGCAATAGCTTTCTTGTAGTAACTGTCGACCGCGTACCTAGACTACGCGCGTATGCAATTCATGTAGTAGTTGTTAACTGTGCATCCAGCCGATATGCGGGCGCATGCAATCCTAGTAAGTTATATACAATAATGATAACCCCGCTTCATGAAAAACTGCGCGATGTAAATATTTTAGTAAAAATTCGAGATGTAAATTCTGTATTAAAAGTATGCTTTAATTAAAATATTTCGTTCTGTATTAACATATATCCTTAAATTTTGCAGAAATTCCGATTCCCGTTGTTAATGTTTTATTTTAAGAGGATATTTTAATTAAAATATTTCGTTCTGTATTAAAATAAATTCTTAAATTTCACAGAAATTTTGATTCGTAATGATCCTATTAGCGAAAACTACAGAAGTCCTACCATCATTTCAAAGCCGAATCGGACTGGCGTCATTTCGCGTAACGTAAATCATTCCATTCACGTGACACATATGACCGGGACACAGTTGATGTTTGTGTATATTTTTATTCCGCACAGAAAATGAAACTAACATTTGAAGATAAAATTTACACTATGCACAATATGCTTTTATATGCTAGCAGAATACATATTACATCAAAATTTTCATCCATATTAACAATAATTATATGCGTGACACTTGACGGATAATAAATATACGTATTAAAAATGAATAATAAAATTGTGTTTTTCACTTTTCTTAATTATCGGAAAGTGGTTTAACTTTAAACAAATATAAAACAAAATTCTAAGTTGATATTGTTATAGAATTTAATGCCGCTTCTGTCGCCATCTAGTGGAAGAAAAATATGATTTTTCGGATATCGTCGTACTATTGCCGATTCTCAGCAATAGCATGTATAAGAAATTTCGCAAAAAAATAACGTTACAATTTGTAAGAAAGTGACATTTTTTACAAGTTAAAATCGTAGTTTCTTGAACTTCAATCATTTATCTCCATTACTTACGTTTTTTACTTATGTAATTAAGGAATGAAAACTCAATTCATCATTGAAGTACAGTGATACAAATGATGAATGTGCTGTTTTATGAAGTCAAAACAATATTTAATATTATTGAAAAATATTTTTTTTCTTGAAAAATGTGTAGAACAGACTATATTATAAACTGTGAGACCAGAAATAGATCTCACTCTTATTCTAGTTAGACAGTTTTATGCCAGTAATTTATTGTGTCTGGAAAGTCAAACAATACTTCCAGTCTGAATGACGCCAAGGTTTACAGTGAACTGAACCAAGGGTCAACCAAAATCATAAATTTAGGGGTGTCAAGACAGAGGGGGTCGAACGAACTCTTAAGAAAATGTGAAGTAACGACGTTGGATGGAAAGGCTAACCAATGGAGAAGATGCTTGTGGCTTCGCTGTGAAGACAGCCAATCAAATCAAATGGAGAGTGACAGTCCTGAGGCAAAAGGGCCACAATCTGTGATATAAGAACGACGATAAAAATAGATATATACGGATGACTTGGAAAATACAGCACCATGACACCTAGTTAATACAGAACGACGATGAGGTTAACTGATTAACAGCTCGAAATTAAGGAGCACGAGACTTACACAACGGCTAGATATGTGGAGAGAACCGACTAAGAGAATGAAATAAGAGCAAGTGTTCACGCCAGCAGTACAATATGAACGTCAATATTACGCGTCGGTGAATAATTCTTCGAGTTAATTCCAGTAAGATGATTGACGAAGTACGTGGCGGTGACCAAGCCAAGACGGGCTTGAAGGTATGTGTTCCTCAAATAATCACAGGTCGTAGACACATTTTAAGTATTTTTATTAATGGTCTCCCATGGTCTCCGTCCGCCGAAATAATATAATTAATTGTGTAATGAAGATATTAAGTATATTATGTTATTAATAAATATTTTATTGTTAAAGTTAAAATGTTGCAATCAATTTAGTGTTATGTTAATTAATATTCTTTTTCAGAACTGGCGCGAAAGATAAATAATTGGAGGGTTAATAGCGGCACACAATGCAATGTACTATTTAATAATGAGTCCATTAATACGAGCAATTTACGGCCTTGTTAATATATAGATATGTTAATGATAATTAATCTAGAAAGCCCGACTTTAGAATACTTTACCACATAAACAAATACGGCAAAAATATATGTTTTATTTATAATTCTTTTTTAAAGCTCAAGGAACCCAGAATTAACGATTATCAGAAATTCAGCCATAGAATGCATGATAAAACACCATTGAGAAAAATACGTATATAAATTTTCATATAAAGGAAAATATACCATTAATTTGGGATTTGTGATATCTTCCGTCATTTTGTCAGTAAAAATATTTTAAAAAAAACCGTGTAAATGTTATGAGAATCATACATACATTTAGATTTAAGAATATTCACAAATTTGTTATATTTTATTGAAAACTTACTATGTATTATGTTGGTACGCCCCGAACTTAATTTGTAATGTTGGCATTGTCCGTTGTTCAGACCCGCAACTTATTGCTCTACCAAAGTGAGTCAAAATGTAAAATGTTTGAGAACCACAGGTTTTGAAAATGAAGACAATCGTATATTTTGATACTAAAAACATTTCTTAACGAACTACAGTATAAAAAATTACAAAAAAAAAAAAAAAAAAAAACCACTGACTTCCAGAAGTTAACCACGCAATGCAGATTTTCATTTTTCGAAAGGACATTTGAATTGGAGTGGCTAAAAATAACTGCAGATGTAGATGACAGTACGCAAAAATCGTATATTACAGCTGTGCCGATTATTATTTTTGTTGATTAAAAATAATATTGTCAAAAATGCATTTTACATTAAATTAATTATTTATTAGTATATTAATTATACATGTAATCTGTTCTAACTTACTGCTGTGTACATTGCGTTGGTGGCCGCAAAACCCACCTATTTCTGTGCTTAACGGGATACTAAGTTAACAAACTAAAAATTAAGGTTAATAGTAAAGGAACAAACATTTATTTATCACATACTCAATTTACACTCTTTAGTTTTACAAATTAAATAAATATCACACATAGTGGAATACATCACAATGGTAGTTCGGGGGGTGTAATGCCAGATAAATTGATATTTGGTTGGAGCACGTGGTGGGATGCATTAATTAGCTTTTCCTTAAAAACACAAATTTAGACAAAGAGGTTATCCTCATATAGTTTAATTGTACGGTACCTGATCTTCTTTTATATAACTTGGGTAACACCGATGCTTTGTCACACTTTACACTTGCAATACCAGATGAACATGAGCTCTCCTTCGAATTCCTATATCAGAGACGCACACACAACTCTTAACTCTGCTACCGTCGCTTCTTCTTGACTAGTCTAACTCCAACAGCCTGCCTTGACCAATTCTGACCCCCACTTCGAGCAACTCTCACTTATATCCCTTTTTCGGTCGGCGGTCCACGTGCTGAAATCTAGAGCTGAGGGCTAATCCGTAGACATGGCGTCGCCGTCTCGGTTGCCGCCAAACGGCTTAACGTGGTATGTAAACATGGGCGTGGTATGTAAGATATGGGGCCACCTGTATATTATCGCCCATCTGCTTAGCGTGGGGATAATCCGCCCGCATTCCTGGTTCCATTATTTTTTAATCCTTCCAAATATTTATTACTTTACATTTCTGGCATTACATTCTCACCCTCCCGCGAAAAAAAAAGTCCAAAAGTTACTCTCCCACAGTTTCACCCCAGTGGTAAGAAATTAAGTTCACAATGGTTCCTCGCAAACACATAAGTTCATCCATCGTGAGAAAGGCTGAGTTCCACTTTTTAGCCTCGTACAACTCATAGCTTTGATAGTTCTTTGTAGTTTCTTGATAGTTCCCTGTCAAGTTAGTCCATTATTCATAATTGACATAATGTACCATAAATTACATGAGGATTACCAACATTCACATTATTATTAAATTGTAAATTTTGATATATATTATTTGCAATGCATAATTTTCATTTCTCCTTTTACATAATTATTTACATACGACATATCATTACATAACAGCATTCATTACTTTATTATTATTATACATTTTCTTGTTATCATTTCATTTTGTAACATATTGTAGTAGTGCAACTATCAACTTCCGATTCTTGGTTATGGTTGAATTCCATACCACCATATTATTTATAAATTACTTTGTTATTTCACTTTTTTTTTCTTTTTTTTTTTTTTTGAACTTGCCATATATGTAATGTCAGAAATACATAACATACTTTTTGAAATATACTTATATCCACAATTTAAAACATAAAAACATATACATATACACTCAATTATCACTTTCTATTTATGACATTAATTACAAACTTTTTACATATTTTTCATATTCTTTGTTTTATGAAATTACTATTTACAACAATTCGAGGGCGAAAATTATACCCTCTGGCATTATAACAAACCTCATCATCATTTCTATTATTTTCACAGTTTAATTGCTTTTCTTTAGTGACCTTCCCTTCCTTAATCTGACTTTGATCATTATTTCTAATCACTTTCTCATTTTGATTTTTGTCTTTGTCCTGTGTGTGTGTGTGGTTTGATTCGCTTTCGTCACTATCTTTCAAATATTGTTTTCGCTCCGCTGCCATGTATAGTTTATTTATGTGCACTTTATAAGTTTTATTTTCATCACTTTTAAGACATATTATAACATTATTATTTCGGACTAATTTCGTAATTCTAAATGGTCCATCATATCGATCCTCTAATACCCTTGGTTTTAGGAACTTTTTTAGGTACACTGTCGCTCCTATAAATATATCGTTTTTTCTCACTATTTTATATTTCTTTATTTGTTTGTCATTTATCAGCTTTTGTTGTTCCGATGCGTCTTTCACGACTTTATCTATATTTTTTAAATGCTGTGCCACATAATTTTTATAATTATTTACATCACTGTACATTATATCTATTTCTTCCTTACTTGGTATGTTTGTTTGTTTAATATTTTCAAATGGCAATGATAAATCTCTAAGATAGAACAGGAATGAAGGCTCAAATCCTGTATTACTGTTAATAGTGTTATTCACATAAAACTTAAACCATTTTAAAGATTCATCCCATTCAAACGTAGTCTTTGACAAACACATTATACATTGTTTCATGTCTCTGTGTATTCTTTCACAACGACCTAAAGAACTTGGGAAATAAACCGAACTGTATCGCCTTTCAATATTTAATGCATTTGTAAAATCTATGTATTCTTTACTTTTAAAAATTTGAGCATTATCGCTTTGAATAATAATTGGAACTCCATAAGTTGTCACGAAGTTTGTTAGCTTATTCACTATTGTTTTAGCAGTAATGTCTCTGACTGCATAGGCCTCAAAGTATCGTGAAAACATGTCTACAATTGTAATTACAAAATTATTTCCTCCATTACTGCGCGGTACTTTTCCTACGCAATCCAGTTGTAAATATATTCCTGGTTTTAATATTTCTGGCATAGCCTGAAGTCTGGCTGGTGGTATATTTTTGTGTTTTACTAATAAGCATTGATTACAAGACTTACAAAAATTTTCCACGTCTTGGAAAGCCCCTATCCAAAAATATTTTCTTGAAAGTAATTGGTATGTCTTTTTTACTCCGAAATGAGGGAAATGTGCTATCTCTATTATCTTTCCCTTTAGCGAGTGCGGTATTACAATCTTATTCTTATTTATTTTCCTATACGTTTGTCTTTTATTTTCCTTCTTTACCATTAACAGTTTATTTTGGCTATCAATATAGTATACCTTGTTATTGTGATATCGGTTTCTTCCTTTTTGTAATTCCTCTCTAATTTTACTTAATTTTTCATCTACCATTTGTTGCTCTAATATTTTCTCCACATTTATCTCATCATTTTTAATTAAAGTATTTACATATTTGTATTGGTTATCATTGTCAAATACATATCTCGAGCAATAATCACTTGCGTTATTTTCACCTTTTTGATATTTGAATTTAAAATCATACTGACTTATGTCAATTAGCCACCTCGATATGATATTTGGCATTTTATCTAATTTTATGTGGTACATAAGGGATTTTGCGTCACTCAGCAAGGTGAAACTCCTTCCGAACAGATATTCTCTGAAGTGTTGTAAGGATGCGTGTATAGCTAGCAATTCTAGCTTTATTGCAGGATAACGCTTCTCTGCCGGGTTCACAGGTCTTGAATAAAATTCGATAACATGATCGACTCCATTTACCCTTTGCATCAAAATACTACTAATTCCCTTACCTGAGCCATCCGTAGTTAAGACAAACGGGTTTACTTCATCAGGCTGTCTTACAACTGGTTCTTTAAAAATTGCATTTTTTAATTTTTCAAAAGCTTTTCTACATTCATTATTCCACTCGAACCTAACATTCTTTTTTGTCAAATTTACCAACGGTTCTGCAATTTGTGCATAATTTTTTATCAGACCTCTAAAATAGTTTGTTGTCCCAAGAAAGCTTTTTACTTGTTTAACCGTTTGGGGTTGTTTGAAATTTTGCACTTTTGCACAGTTTTTTATTGATGGGCTTATACCATTCGCATTTACTTTATATCCTAAAAATTCAATTTGCGATTTGCATATCTGTAACTTCGCCGGGTCGAGTGTTAAATTATTTTCTTTCAATCTTTGGAAAACAATTTTGATTTTCTCTAACATTTCGTCGTTATTTTGTGCGCATATGACTAAGTCATCTAAGTAAAAGTATATTTTTAACTCTGATAGATCTCCTAACACTTTGTTCATTAAAAGTTGAAAATATGCTCCTGAGTTTTTAAGACCAAATGGAATTCTTTTAGGATTAAAATTTCCCATAAAAGTTGTGAACGTTAAGGCCTTTCTATCTTGTTTTCTTAGTTCGATCTGAAAAAACGCCGCCTTCAAATCCATAACTGTATAAATTTTACTACCAGCGATATTTTGTAATATATCCTTCACCTTTGGTAAGTTTATTGGCAAAAGTGGTAAATACGCGTTTATGGCCCTATAATCAATAGCAAGTCTATATTTAGGTTCTTCATTTGGTTTACTTGGTTTCTTTACAAGAATAATGGGACTAGCGTACGTGCTTTGTGAACTTTCAATAATGTCATTTTCCAATAATTCCCTAATTTCTTTTTGCGCAATTTCTCGTACTGCTCTCGGAATTGGGTATGGTCGACTCTGAATAGGATAATTGTGCATAAGTTCGATTTTCGGTACTATTGCTGATGTTTTACCTAGGGTAGCATATGACTTTGAAAAAACCTCTGTATTGGTCATCATTAATGCAATAACTTTATTTCTATCTTCCTTATTTAAGTGCTGTACTTGAAAATCGTCTGGAGATATTTCTTTCTTTCTTAATTCCCGAATTTGTTGATAATCTGTTTTATTTAAATTTTGAATATTATTAATTTCCAACGTGGGTTTACTGCTTTTATTTTTTGTATCAACAATTTCGATTTGTTCTGTTATTATACCCACGTTCATATTTTTATTAAGTGTAATTTGGCAATTTTTTTCATTGTATAACAACATTCTAATCATATTTTTATTTTCTATACTTTGGATCGCTTCATCCGTGATTAATGTTCTTGCTATTTTTATTGGAGAAAATAAAACATCCTGTCCCTCATTTAATTCCTGTGACAAAATCAATTGGACTATTTCTGACTCCCCTGGCTTTAATGTTATTTTTCTTTTCAATTTAGCGAAAATCTGCTTTTCCTCTTTCTTTTTAACATTCTTATTCTTATTACTTTCATTAGAACTTGGTAACCATTTTTCATCATTTACATTATCGCGAGTGCTACAATTTTGCATATTAGCGTTTTTTCTATCGTTATCGCTTTCATTATCCTCGCTTATTCTACCTTCATTCTCATTATTGAATTCATTACAACAATTATTTATTTCCTCATATTCGTCGTCATCATTATCATCGCTTATTCTATCTTCATTCTCATTATTGGATTCATTATAACAACTATTTATTTCCTCATATTCGTCGTCATCAGTATTATAATTTTCATAATTACTATTATATCTATTTTCATCGCGAATTCCCTGGCTTTGTGGTTTTTGTTTTGAATTCTGTATTGGGTTTGTATTTTCACTTTTATACAATTTAATCGCAGTATTCCCAAATTGTACTTCGTTATCTTTTGTATTTAAAATTGCTTTATGTGAGGATAAAAAGTCGTAGCCTAAAAGCATTTTATATTGCCCCTGAAAGTTCTGTTTTGTCACGAAAAAATAATTTTTGCATGCCTTTTCCCCAATTCTAAATGAAAATTGAATGCAATTTAAAAATTCTATGTTTTCTTTAGTAAACGTCTGAAGTATTACTCTTCTGGTTATGTATTTTATTTTTACATTTCTATTCTGTTTTAGTTTTTGAAATGTTTCCAAATCTATAATACTAACTTGAGCCCCACTATCAATTACACTTATTATTTTTATTCCTTTGCAATCTATTTCTACCATCGGTAATTGTGGGCTAGATACGTTCTCACATTCGCTTGAAAGGATACTTTTGGTATCATATTTTGCTTTATCATTATTTTCATAATATTGTCCTCTCTCCAAATTTGTATAGTTTTGCCAGTCATCTCCATTTTTGTTATTTCTATATGTTTGTGAACCGAATTTATTTATTTCTCTGGAATTTGTACGATTCGTTCCTTGGTCCCAAATTCCAGCTCTTAGTTTAAATTACTATTATTATTGTTTCTCTCATATGTGTTTGATCTTATATTTCTTCCGTTGCGCCCCCTAAAATTTCCTCTTATACTTTGCCTCTCTCTATTTTCTACGTTGGTTTCTAATTGATCGTAATAATTTCTTTGATCATTATTATTTCCTTGATATTCCCTATTATTTCTATTATATCCTCCTCGTTCAAAATTTCTGAGATTTTCGTTTCTGTTTCCTCTCATATAATTTGTTTGCTGCAACCCATATTGCTGATAATTCATTCGTTTGGGATTCCTTGCAAATGCAGTATTACACTCATTGTACCAGCAATCTGAGAAATAATGTCCATTTTTTCCGCACCCTATGCAAAAAACAGCTCGTTCCATGGATTGATTTGGTATATTTTGCAATTTTAATTTATTAATTTCTAAAGTCAAATCTTGAACCTGTGTTGTAAGTAACATTTCTTTCAGTTCGTTATGTGATTCTTCTGGAGTCCTATCATTAAGAATTATTTCAAACAGTTCGGCATCTTTTATGGCATCTTCAAACCGCTGCGGATCTTTTTTCTTCACTTCAATTGCCAAATCAGGGCGTAATGCGCTAATGAATTTTCCCAACATTATTTTATTGGTTATTTTCTCTACCTCTCCATCTGTTGTATCCTTAAGGTTCAAAAATTTACGCGCTGCGTTTTTTATTTTTAGCACAAGCTCGTCCACTGACATATCAGGCGTTTGTTTTATTTTATTGAAAGCGTCCTGTTCTTGCGTTATCGTTATTCTGTTTGAAAATTTTTTTATTAGTAATATTTTTATTTTATCAAACTCCTTTTCGTTTTGTAATTCAGGGTTTTGAATTAAAAACTGCATAGCCTTATCTTTTAATCTGGTTTTAATGATAGCCACTTTATGCTCTTCCTTCCAACTTGCTAACTCCGCTAATTCATCAAATTGTTTTATAAAGAAATTTATATCTTCCTCCTTACTCCCACTAAATAATGGCAGGATCTGCATTACTGGAATATCCATATTTTTATTATTTCTATCCAATTTACTATAATTTTTATTTGATATTTTTGAATCTTCTTTCAAACTTGAACTCCTTGTTATAATTGAACTTTTCACCACTTTTTTAACTGGTCCCATTCCTATATCCCATTTTTCTAATTATACCTTCGATCTCATTTAGAAGAACCATTTTTTCCATTTCATTGATAACTTTACATAATCATACATATAACATAAGGAGAAATGAGAATTGTGCACAATATTTTCACAATCATCTATGTCGCCACCAGTTGTCCAACCTTATCAATATTTATTTTTTATTATTATTATTCCTTTTATTTTTATTAATTTCATAAATCCTTATTTTATTCCCGTTACTGCTAAAGTCACGAGCACCAAATGTGCCGATTATTATTTTTGTTGATTAAAAATAATATTGTCAAAAATGCATTTTACATTAAATTAATTATTTATTAGTATATTAATTATACATGTAATCTGTTCTAACTTACTGCTGTGTACATTGCGTTGGTGGCCGCAAAACCCACCTATTTCTGTGATTAACGGGATACTAAGTTAACAAACTAAAAATTAAGGTTAATAGTAAAGGAACAAACATTTATTTATCACATACTCAATTTACACTCTTTAGTTTTACAAATTAAATAAATATCACACATAGTGGAATACATCACAATGGTAGTTCGGGGGGTGTAATGCCAGATAAATTGATATTTGGTTGGAGCACGTGGTGGGATGCATTAATTAGCTTTTCCTTAAAAACACAAATTTAGACAAAGAGGTTATCCTCATATAGTTTAATTGTACGGTACCTGATCTTCTTTTATATAACTTGGGTAACACCGATGCTTTGTCACACTTTACACTTGCAATACCAGATGAACATGAGCTCTCCTTCGAATTCCTATATCAGAGACGCACACACAACTCTTAACTCTGCTACCGTCGCTTCTTCTTGACTAGTCTAACTCCAACAGCCTGCCTTGACCAATTCTGACCCCCACTTCGAGCAACTCTCACTTATATCCCTTTTTCGGTCGGCGGTCCACGTGCTGAAATCTAGAGCTGAGGGCTAATCCGTAGACATGGCGTCGCCGTCTCGGTTGCCGCCAAACGGCTTAACGTGGTATGTAAACATGGGCGTGGTATGTAAGATATGGGGCCACCTGTATATTATCGCCCATCTGCTTAGCGTGGGGATAATCCGCCCGCATTCCTGGTTCCATTATTTTTTAATCCTTCCAAATATTTATTACTTTACATTTCTGGCATTACAACAGCCAATCACGATTGACTGTCCGGATATATGATAATTAGGTATCGTGGAAGACGCCGGCATTCTGAAGGGTTTGAGGAGGTGCATTTAAATGCTGATATGAAGTGTTTACAACTTTTGTAAGATTAATTTTGATGATATTCGTGTTTCTATGACTGAAAGAAGACGAATGACAGATAGTGAGCGCTGTCGTTCTGTCGAACGCATTGAAGTAGGTCAGTCAATCAAAGATATCGCTATTTTTTTGGCGTTGATCATTCGGTAATTTTCCATTATGGAAACAATTCCAAACAAGTCAAACAGTTGTCCGAAGACCTGTGTCCAGTCGTCCAAGGGTTACCACCATTCTGATGACTGGTATATTGCTATAGTAGCCATGTAGCTGTTACATCCATGGTTGCAGCGGCACTAGGTAAGACAATATCTGCCAGTACTGTGCGCCGAAGGGTTCCATGTGAAAGGACTGTACGCCCGAGTACCACGTTTTTGTGTTCCACTAACCATTCAAGCCAGAGGGGCAATAATAAAGTGGTGTCGTTAACATGTCAGTTGGATTATCTCAGATTGGGGTAAAGTCCTGTTCACGGACGAGTCAAGATTTGCCCTGGAATCAGGTTATAGGCGTGTAAGGATCTGGAGAGAACGAGGCATAGGCAATCTGGCCAAGAACATAATCGAACATCACGTATTCAGATGTGGCAGCGTCATGGTGTGGGCTGGCATTTCAATGGGATATCGCACAGCGCTGCACATCTTTAAAGACGGTGGTGTGACGGCTGCGCGGTATCGGGATGAAGTCCTAAACCCCATTGCGAGACTCTACGTTGCAGAAGTTGGTTCTGATTTCCTCTTTATGGACGATAATGCCCGTCCCCATCGAGCTCACATCGTTGACGAATACCTGGAAAATGAGGGTATTTCTCGTATGGAGTGGCCGACGTATTCCCCCGACCTCAATCCCATTCAAAACCTTTGGGATACCCTCAGGCGTGCTGTCTCTACACGTTTACCTCCTATAGCCAGTCTCAGAGTGTTGGAAGCTTCCCTATTAGAGGAATGGCTATTTCTCGCATCTGCGATGGTTGATCACCTCATTGAAAGCATGGAAAGTCATTGTAAAGTGTGTGTGAAGGTCCGGGGTGGTCAAATACCATATTAATGTAGGTTTTGTTTGGTTTGTTTGCCTTTAAACATCATTTTGTTAATGACCCAAATGTGACGTCATCACACAATTTACGAAAAATAAGTATTTGTTACACCTTTGTACATAATTCTTGTTTACTTTAATGCAGAAACACATTTGTCACCTTCATGTGCAATTTTGAGTTAATCAAAGCTTTACTTTTTCATTTTTGTTGATGTTACAGTATGTGCTTAACTTTTAGAAGCCAGTGCATTATTCATCCATAATTTCCTTCTAGCTGTGAAGTAAAGAATTATGTCATTCCCTTTAATATAAATTTTGCAACTGCATACGTTTGCCGTAGAAAATACAACCTAGAAAGATATATTATAAAAATATTTACTTTTAAACAAGAACATTTTAAAAATGATAACTTTTAATTTTCTTAATTTTCACTTTTATGAAATTTTTTAATCTTCAATTTTAAATTCCATATTTAATGTTTGTTTTATTTTAATACAATGTTTATAAAATGCCTGTGTAAAAACATATTAATTGCTAAGAATGATTCAAGCACACAATTAGCTTCTCAATTTAATGCTGTTTTTAATAGTGTATTAAAATAGCAAACGTAAAATAAACAGTCTTGCATGATATATGGACACTCGGAATGTTTACGGAGAAATGCACGCTTGGGAAGTTTTTATCAAAATTAGAACAAATTAATTCACTAGAAACACATTAAGAATTCAAATTCCTTCCATTTTTATATAATTATAAAGTTAGAGGGAGAGAGACTTTACTAATTTTATATGTATTTCTTCAAAAATAATTTTGCATTTTGATTGTACACACTAGTAATTTTAATCTAATAGCAACTACATATTATGATTGCATCAAAAGAAATATAATTAAATTTTATTAATTTTATGAAAATCTTATAAATATACATGCATAAAAATTGCACTGAATTTTTTTTTTCAAATCGTAAATTGGGATTTGGCTAAGTATCTCTATTAACTCCATCATCTTTTAAAATTACATAATATTGCAGTATACATTTAACTAAAGGTCTTCGTGTATCGAATGTCATTATTTTCCCTACAGCTTAACCAATTTAAAAAAATTAAACATAAATTAAAGCTATCTTATAGATAGATTGCCCTGAAAATCAATAGGTTTTTGTTAGCGATAAAAATAAGCATACCAAAATTCATGTAATTAACTTATTTAGAGATGTCACACTTTTCAAGGGAAGGTAACACTGAGAAAAAGTAAAAAATTATATCGATCTGTTTTAAATTATGAAAATACCATATTTTTTTCAGTATTCCCACTTTTTCTTTTAATTGAGGTCCTTCTTCTGGTCTGAGCATACTGAGAATCAGAAGACCTTTGACGTTGACAGACCGAAATAATCCTGCTAAATTTTATTAAATTATGTTTATTGGTTCCAGAATTATCGTCTACAGAAATTGGCAAGCACACACACAGACAATCATACAGAGTCATAGGTACTACAAAAATGCTTGATTTGCAATCAGGGGTGCTCAAAGTACTTCAGTACATTACGTTACTTCTTGTGGAACATTCCGTCATTGTTGATATGGGAAATGATGTAAAAAAACTGAAATCAATAGCAAAGGCACGCAAGGCAATATTACCTAGATTTGTTTCTCACCAAAATATAAGAAAAACGTTGGTATACTTTTAAATACTATTGGGTAATTCGAAAACACTTTAAATAAATTATCTCGCAATAATTTTCCCAGAGATACGTCGGTTTGCTATTACAAGACCGAATTGTTGTCCCAATCTTAATGTCGAAAATAATTTAAAAGCAATTTTTCTAAGAACGTAAATATCTTAAATCTGCTCTATAATGCACAACATGCAGAAAAAAATGTGTGCACGTTTAAGAATAAAATGTGAACGCAACTACTACAGCGTATCACTTCAATACATTATGTACATACTATCGCTGTTGTAGTAATTCACATTTACTATTCCTAGACAGCACATCAAAAGATATGAATGCACTAATCTATATAAATAAAAATGAAAATCTGTCTGTCTGTCTGTCTGTCTGTCTGTCTGTCTGTCTGTCTGTCTGTCTGTCTGTCTGTTTGTCCCACCATCACGGGAGAACGGCTGAACAGAATTTGATGAAATTTTGTGGGTAGCCCAGAAATAGCCCCACTTAAAATTATATCCGTGTTTTGAGTTTTTACGACCAGTGGTTCTCGAGATATTAGTAAAAAACGACATTTTGGTTTGTCTCATCATCACGGAAAAACGGCTGAACCGAATTTAATGAAATTTGGTGGATAGCCTTGAAATATCCCCCCATAAATTTTGTCCAAGTTTCGAGTTTCTAAGACCTGGGGTTGTCGAGATATTAATGAAAAACGGAACTTTTTCCTAGGAGTTCTACTCCCTAACTCCGTGGTTTATCCAAACGAAAAGCTTGAAAATCGTTTGAAATTGAATTAAAATTTAATCTCTGAGTTTGATGGGAGATTGTTTGCGTTAATTAGTCACTTTCTGAAAACATGTATTGTTTGAAACATGATTAAAAGGGGAAATCTATCTCCATGGTTCATGGTTTATTTAAAACAAGCTTTTACGGAACAATGAGAAGTATAGAGAAATCAAAATCGTTATTTAATTTCGCAGTTTATGTTATAAGACATGACATATTTAACATGTTATAAGATTCTATCTTATATCATGTTACTCAGAAACGCAATTAAATTAAATCTGTCTGTTAATTTTAATAATTATTTTTTCGATTTGAATAATAAATAAATGGATATAAAAATATATTTTAGAAAAGAACGATTTGATTTTTCTTATAGCATTTTTGACTGGATAATATCAATTACGGTCTTCAGGTTTAAAAATTATTATTATTTATATTTTCGGGGATTATTGATTCAAGGATTACTGATATTTTCAAGTTATTATGCAATTATTTTATTATGACAAAAATTGTTTAAACTCATATATTGTATGTTGTACGAATCTTCTACAAATACACGTGTATATCTTTTAATCTACGAGAATATAAGTAGTACAGGTATATTGACATATGTTTTGATATATATTGGCATATATTGGAATCAATTACGACCTTCTGGTATAAAGAGTACGGATATTATTGATGTTTTCAATTTATTACATCATATCTTTTATTTTGGCAAATATTTTTGAGACGCATATTGTAATACGGGTAATCTTCTACTAACACATTGGCATATTTTCTGATCTGCGACAATATAATTAGTACGGGGTTGCATATATTCATTCAATTCCTATTTTTTCTTCTGTAAATTTGCTTACAAAAGGGGGCAGGATGTTTTATTCTTCAGATCTGATCGTGAAGATAATTTTGCATAGTGAGAACATATGTTCTTAAACTTCTCTTTAGGAGCAATAAATTTAATATATTAACAGAATTTGCACATGATTGCGAACTATAAGTTTCTTTAAATTATACACTCCGTACGAATAACGGATTAAATTAAATGTGTTTGTTAATGTTTTTATTATTTTTTTTCGATTTAAATAATAAATAAATGGATAAATGGATATAAAAGTATATCTTATGAATGGACGGTTTGATTTTTCTTTTAATTATATTAATTGCTGACTGCGTACATCAATTTCATTTATTTTGGCAAAGAGTTTTCAAGCTTATATCGTATTTAGCTACTAAACTCATATATTGTGTTTAGCCAATAAATTCATATAGCCGATTGTTGAAACAGAAAAAGAGTAGAGCGGGTATATCTTCTAATACAATTGTAGTGTTTTCATTTAGTATATTGAAACGGGATAAGAATGTTTCATTCAGATCTGCAAATTCAAAGCTACGAATTTGGAGGAATATCGCTAATTTGACAACTTTTCTTAAACTTTGCCAAATTGGCGGAAATGTCGCCAAATTGATATAAACGACACACAAACAGCTGCCATAAACCTTCGGGTTGGTCGTGTGGCTTGGGTCTTCTACATATCAATGAAATTTTTTTTTGTTTTGTTAGAAGAGAGTACTGAAATGATGTTTGGTTAGCATTTATCTGTCAGACCAACCATCCTACTTAGTAATACATTTAGCGAATTTTTAAAATGTCACCAAATTGATAAAAATGTTTTCAAATCTATAAAAATATCTTGAAATTGATAAAATTGCGCTGCATAAATGATATTAATTGTTTTTTGTTATGGGATAGTATTGTGATGATATTTCGTCAATTTGTCGCAAAGTGGAACTGTCAGTTCTACAGTCCCACTTGGCGAAAAATTTGGCGATTTTTTAAAATGTCGCTAATTTGACGAAACTGTCGCCAAATGTTCCATAGAAATATAACTATTTAGACGATATTTTTTCTACCAATTTATTTGAAGCAAATGATATCATGTCGCTTAGCAACGGATTTAAATACAATATGTTTATGCGGCAGACGATTTTTATTAAATCCTTTCCGATTTGAATAATGAAGATATGTATATAAAATAAATTTCATTGCCATTTCATTTTGGACTGGATAATATCAATTATACTCTTCAGGTTTAAACATTATTATTATTGATATTTTCCGGAATTATTGATTCAGGGATTATTGATATTTTTAAGTTATTACGCCATTGTTTTATTTCGGCAAAAATTGCTGACACACGCATATTGTACGTTGTACGAGTAATCTTCTAGGAATGCACGGGTATGTCTTCTAACCTACGAGAATATAAGTAGTACAGGTATATTGGTATATATTTTGACATATATTGGCATATATATTGGAATCAAGTACAGTCTTCTGGTATGAAGATTAAGGGGATTAATTATATATTCAATTTATTACGTCGTCTGTTGTATTTTACCAAAAAACATTTGTGACTCATATTGCAAAACGGGTAATCTTCTACTAATAATCGGACATTATAAGTAGTACGTGTATATCTTCCCATATAATTTTAGCACTTTAATTTTGACATATATTGGAATAAATGACTGTCTTCAGATTTAAAGTTTACGGGTTTATTGGTATTTTCAATTTATACATGTAATCTACTAATGCAGGTTATATTTTCTAATATTCGCGTATATAATTAGTACGGGTCCCATACAATTTTAACGCTTTTATTTTGCATATATTGATTCAATTCCATATTTTTTTTATATTTGCTTACATAAGGGGTCCAAGATGTTTTATTCTTCAGATATGTCCATGAAGATAATTTTATATAGCGAGAACAGAGATTCTTAAACTTCTTTTTAGGAGCATTATATTAAATATTTTAACAGAATATTTTGATTAAACATGTCATTTAGTATACTATAAGAATTTGGGCATGATTATGAATTTCAAGTTTCTTTATATTATATACTCCGTACGAAGAACGGGTATGCTGCTAGTCAATCTATATAAATAAAAATGAAAATCTGTCTGTCTGTCTGTCTGTCTGTCTGTCTGTCTGTCTGTCTGTCTGTTTGTCACACCATCACGGGAGAACGGCTGAACCGAATTTGATGAAATTTTGTGGGTAGCCCAGAAATAGCCCCACTTTAAATTATATCCGTGTTTTGAGTTTCTACGACCAGTGGTTCTCGAGATATTAGTAAAAAACGAAATTTTCGTTTGTCCCATCATCACGGAAAAACGGCTGAACCGAATTTAATGAAATTTGGTGAATAGCCTTGAAATATTCCCCCATAAATTTTGTCCAAGTTTCGAGTTTCTAAGACCTGGGGTTGTTGAGATATTAATGAAAAACGGAACTTTTTCCTAGGAGTTCTACTCCCTAACTCCGTGGTTTATCCAAACGAAAAGCTTGAAAATCGTTTGAAAGTGAATTAAAATTTAATCTCTGAGTTTGATGGGAGATTTTTTGCGTTAATTAGTCACTTTCTGAAAACATGAATTGTTTGAAACATGATTTAAAGGGGAAATCTATCTCCATGGTTCATGGTTTATTTAAAACAAGCTTTTACGGAACAATGAGAAGTATAGAGAAATCAAAATCGTTATTTAATTTCGCAGTTTATGTTATAAGACATGACATATTTAACATGTTATAAGATTCTATCTTATATCATGTTACTCAGAAACGCAATTAAATTAAATCTGTCTGTTAATTTTAATAATTATTTTTTCGATTTGAATAATAAATAAATGGATATAAAAATATATTTTAGAAAAGAACGATTTGATTTTTCTTATAGCATTTTTGACTGGATAATATCAATTACGGTCTTCAGGTTTAAAAATTATTGTTATTTATATATTCGGGGATTATTGATTCAAGGATTATTGATATTTTCAAGTTATTATGCAATTATTTTATTATGACAAAAATTGTTTAAACTCATATATTGTATGTTGTACGAATCTTCTACAAATACACGTGTATATCTTTTAATCTACGAGAATATAAGTAGTACAGGTATATTGACATATGTTTTGATATATATTGGCATATATTGGAATCAATTACGACCTTCTGGTATAAAGAGTACGGATATTATTGATGTTTTCAATTTATTACGTCATCTCTTTTATTTTGGCAAATATTTTTGAGACGCATATTGTAATACGGGTAATCTTCTACTAACACATTGGCATATTTTCTGATCTGCGACAATATAATTAGTACGGGGTTGCATATATTCATTCAATTCCTATTTTTTCTTCTGTAAATTTGCTTACAAAAGGGGGCAGGATGTTTTATTCTTCAGATCTGATCGTGAAGATAATTTTGCATAGTGAGAACATATATTCTTAAACTTCTCTTTAGGAGCAATAAATTTAATATTTTAACAGAATTTGCACATGATTGCGAACTTTAAGTTTCTTTAAATTATACACTTCGTACGAATAACGGGTGTGCTGTTAGTGGTTAATAAATTTTAACATTTTAGGAGGATATATCATGTTGCTCGGCATCGCAATTAAATTAAATGTGTTTGTTAATGTTTTTATTATTTTTTTTCGATTTAAATAATAAATAAATGGATAAATGGATGTAAAAGTATATCTTATGAATGGACGGTTTGATTTTTCTTTTAATTATATTAATTGCTGACTGCGTACATCAATTTCATTTATTTTGGCAAAGAGTTTTCAAGCTTATATCGCATTCAGCTACTAAACTCATATATTGTGTTTAGCCAATAAATTCATATAGCCGATTGTTGAAACAGAAAAAGAGTAGAGCGGGTATATCTTCTAATACAATTGTAGTGTTTTCATTTAGTATATTGAAACGGGATAAGAATGTTTCATTCAGATCTGCAAATTCAAAGCTACGAATTTGGAGGGATATCGCTAATTTGACAACTTTTCTTAAACTTTGCCAAATTGACGGAAATGTCGCCAAATTGATATAAACGACACACAAACAGCTGCCATAAACCTTCGGGTTGGTCGTGTGGCTTGGGTCTTCAACATATCAATGAAATTTTTTTTTGTTTTGTTAGAAGAGAGTACTGAAATGATGTTTGGTTAGCATTTATCTGTCAGACCAACCATCCTACTTAGTAATACATTTAGCGAATTTTTAAAATTTCACCAAATTGATAAAAATGTTTTCAAATCTATAAAAATATCTTGAAATTGATAAAATTGCGCTACATAAATGATATTAATTGTTTTTTGTTAGGGGATAGTATTGTGATGATATTTCGTCAATTTGTCGCAAAGTGGAACTGTCAGTTCTACAGTCCCACTTGGCGATAAATTTGGCGATTTTTTAAAATGTCGCTAATTTGATGAAACTGTCGCCAAATGTTCCATAGAAATATAACTATTTAGACGATATTTTTTCTACCAATTTATTTGAAGCAAATGATATTATGTCACTTAGCAACGGATTTAAATCCAATGTGTTTATGCGGCAGACGGTTTTTATTAAATCCTTTCCGATTTGAATAATGAAGATATGTATATAAAATAAATTTCATTGCCCATTTCATTTTGGACTGGATAATATCAATTATACTCTTCAGGTTTAAACATTATTATTATTGATATTTTCCGGAATTATTGATTCAGGGATTATTGATATTTTTAAGTTATTACGCCATTGTTTTATTGCGGCAAAAATTGCTGACACACGCATATTGTACGTTGTACGAGTAATCTTCTAGGAATGCACGGGTATATCTTCTAACCTACGAGAATATAAGTAGTACAGGTATATTGGCATATATATTGGAATCAAGTACAGTCTTCTGGTATGAAGATTAAGGGGATTAATTATATATTCAATTTATTACGTCGTCTGTTGTATTTTACCAAAAAACATTTGTGACTCATATTGCAAAACGGGTAATCTTCTACTAATAATCGGACATTATAAGTAGTACGTGTCCATATAATTCCCATATAATTTTAGAACTTTAATTTTGACATATATTGGAATAAATGACTGTCTTCAGATTTAAAGATTACGGGTTTATTGGTATTTTCAATTTATACATGTAATCTACTAATACAGGTTATATTTTCTAATATTCGCGTATATAATTAGTACGGGTCCCATACAATTTTAACGCTTTTATTTTGCATATATTGATTCAATTCCATATTTTTCTTTTTATATTTGCTTACATAAGGGGTCCAAGATGTTTTATTCTTCAGATATGTCCATGAAGATAATTTTATATAGCGAGAACAGAGATTCTTAAACTTCTTTTTAGGAGCATTATATTAAATATTTTAACAGAATATTTTGATTAAACATGCCATTTAGTATACTATAAGAATTTGGACATGATTATGAATTTCAAGTTTCTTTATATTATATACTCCGTACGAAGAACGGGTATGCTGCTAGTAACTGATAAGTACAATTGATGTAATATTCTTTTTCAACATATTTTCTCCAACAAATGCAAAGAAAGTATCTAAACGTGGGCCGCTGCCAAATCTCGAAATCCACGGCACACAAAGATGCTTCCATTACTATCTATTCAAAGAAACCTACATGAATACATGCACATTTACAGACATATCAAAGCAAAATCATTTATTCTGTCAGATACTGAGGCATAAAAAATGTTTGATGATCTTATTTAGGCTTATCTGTCACTGGCATATTTCAAAGATAGATTAGCTCAAGCAAGGTACTAACAGCATTGTCTTTTCTTTATTAAGCAGAAAATCCTAAATGGCCAATATTATCATTCGGATATAAAATTAGTCTTTAAAGCCCAGGCTGTCACTTATACCTAATGGAGCCTGTTATTTTTGCATCTGGAGGCGAAGACAATGAGGACTGAAACGGTTCAGATCCTTAGGAGGGGACGGAAAAAATAAGTGTGATTTAAAAATATTTTATCAGACCCTCCAGAAGCCAACGATGCCAAAATTTGAACACACGCAATATTCAATTTAGACAATTATTTTCAACTTTAAGTGAAATATATTGTTAAGCAAAATAAAACTTGTTAAAAGTTGCAACATAATTAAGAGTATTATTAGTTCATCTGATTCTGATAGGTTTACGTACTAGCTCATTTATATTTTAAGCACACCATGTGGTCACTGTAATTTTTTTATCCTTGTGTACCAATATAACACACTGAGCGCATATAATCTCTTTTGCAATAATGTATAGTTACTATGTTCAGACAGGGTATCAAAGGATATAACTGCGTTAATCCATAAAATATGACTTTATTTATTACAATATTATTTTCCTCATATTTTCTAAAAAATACAAAGGGGAGTATCCAACCGTTAGCCGCTGCCAAATCTTTATACGATGGTGCACAAAGATGCTTCCATTACTACCTATTCAATTGAACGTACATGAATAGATGCACATTCACAGGCATGCTAAGAAAAAATTATTCATTCTATCAGAAATTGTAGCAAAAAGAATGCATAATGGTTTTATTTAGGCATATCTACCATTGGCATATTTCAAAAGTGCATTGGTTTTAAGTGAATTCTAACAGCATTATCTTTTTTTCATAAAGTAGATCATTTTAAATGGCCGATATTTAACTTATGGTATAGAATTAGACCTTAAATCCTAGGTGGCATTTCTTTCACTGGTGTTTTTTAACTTTAGCTAAATACATATTTCTATCACTATATATATCTATATATATATATATATATATATATATAATTGGATAACGTGCTTAACGTGTTTCCTTCATTTTAGACTTTATTGAAGTCCCCATTGGTGACCTAGAAGGCTTAGTCCTTCCACACATATAGTATTTCGGGCGCGGTAGCCCGGTGGTTTGCGCGCTGGATTTGCACGCTGCCACAACTGCCGTCGTTTTCATGTGGAGTACGATCACGTTAAACATGTGGATCCGTAAGTCCTTCCGAGAGGTTGGTGGTAGGGGAAGGAGGGTACGGTCCCTGTGGATACTTCCCCCACTGGGTTCCTTTCTAAATTGGGTGACACTTCCCGGCTGCCCAAGCGGTTAACTTACACCTTTCTGGTAGGTCGGACGGTCTGGGTCTCAACAACAACACATATAATATAGATTGTGGAACATAACCTAACGGAGACATATTTTCGATTTACTCCCTCCCCGAGTTCGGAAAAAATGGGGTCTCGAAAAAACTTTAGAGATCCTCTGACAGCCCCCTTGTGAACTACAACACTGGAGCATTGAACACTTATAATATCGACTATCAAACAGAAAACGTAGCCGGGTTTTTCATTTACCCATCGAGGGCGAAGAAAATAATGTTTTCAGTCTTTAGAGACACTTCAAAAGCATCTCCCCCTTAGTGATCTAGAAGGAGGAATATTTTCATACTTATGGTATCGACAACTGGACAAAATTTAACGACGTCCCAATTTCGATCCCTCTCTACCATCGTAAATTATGGGTTTGTAATGTCTTAATGTCTTTATATACATTCAAGCCGCTGTCCGGTGGCTTAGAAGGTTTTAGGGTGAAGGTTTTAGGCTTAGAAGGTGGCTTAGAAGGCTCTTTGCACATATAGTATCGACCACTGGACCAAGGCAGTTCTGAGAAATAAAACATCCTTGTCCAATTTGTGAACAAATTTACAAAAGTATTATTTAATTCGCTCAAAGTGGCAGGGATTATCAAGTTAACTGAATTTAAATTTGCAAAATATTGAATTTTCGTCATATGCGCGTTATTTTTATAAATTTATCTTTATTTTATCATTTGGCGATATGTTTGTTAAATTGGCAATATCTTGATCTGTTTGGCGACATTTTAAAAAAAGTTGTCGCTAAATTTATCACCAAGTAAGGCTGTCGAACCGACAGACAGACCCTACCGAAACATCCTTACAATAGTTCCCCCTAAAATTACACCACAAAATCAACACAAACAAAAAAAACACAAAAAAAATCATTCCTGCGCCGCGTGATATCAGCAAGAAAGTAAAAAGACATTTTGCTCTGTTGACATAGCCACCACCACGTATGCGCTATTATGGGGCAATAGAATTGCCAAAGGACTGTTATTTCTTGCCTTTATGCGAATATCAACTTTTATAGGCCAACTTAAAAATTCATAAAATATATCGGAAATAATGTAATTATTTTTATCAGAATTCAAAGATATCAAACAGTCCATAGTGATGCCAACATTTGTTTATCTTATGCAGAAGACAGATTATTCATTTCTTTTCTTGCCGTGCAATAGAGGTTGTTTGCAGCCTGTTTGGTCGGAACCTGTTTGCAGCCTGTTAGAGATAGTTTGCAGCCTGTAGGTAGTTATAGAGGTAGTTTTCAGCCTGTGTGGTCGGAAACGGGGACTCATCAATAACAAATAATTCCCCAGAGTTTTTTAGATGGTCGGTTTTCATATTTGCATTTGAGTCGCACAGCGGGCTGAATGGAGAGTCCTTGAATGTATGCCTAATTTATGCCTTGAATGTATGCCTTGAATGTATGCCTTGCTATATGCCTTGAATATATGCCGAATTTTCCAATTCTTTGATGCGACGAAATAAAAATTAAATTAAAATTAAAATAACTTCTTTAAATGCAGCATGTAATACACAATTATATTATCGATCTGTTTCAAAGAAAAACAACAGCCTTCTTTGCAAGAACACACAAGTAGCTCAACTATCACTCGTCAGAGAAAGCTTGTCAACTGATGCAAGAACAGCAAATGTGACAGAATCAGAAAAAGTGTGTTGCGAACGGCGAGAGAAGGAAAAGCGGGGAATTGGTAAAAGAGAATCAGGGGCAGTAATAAGAGGTGGGACATAATGATTAAACGGTAAAATGCCAAAGTGGAAAGTGAATGTCCACAAGAGAATTCAAAACACCTGTTCAGTTGTTCATAAAAGTCCAATTAAATGAAAAAACAGGAAAAGGATCAAAATTATTGAAATAAGTTTGAAGCAAACTAAATCGAAAAATTAAACCAGAGAAATATAATTATCATTAATAAGGTATTTTGACTGAGATCTTAAGAATGTTCAGTAATTGCACACTTAGAAACTTCTTGATTAGAAACATCGCTCATATGTTCTTTAATACGAAATTTAAGAACTCTTATTTTTTCAGCAACATAACCAAGACCGCATTCTTTAGGAATGTGATAAACACCTCTAACGATTCAAGATTGGATTAGGGTCTTTAAGAGAGGGAAATGAATTTTGCTATGGGGTTTAAAGATGCACCTAAAATTGAAATAGAAAAGAATATTGACATCTTTGTGGCTAACAGATAAATAAAAAGGTAAAACGATAGAATTGCGTGGGCAAACCTCTTGACGTTGAAGATAAGAAACTAAATTCGGCTTGTTGAACTTATGCAAAGTCAAGTCAATAATAGTGTTATAATGACCTCAACAAACGGCGGCTAAAAGTTTTAGATAGGCAATCTCACACTCAAGTGTCTAAGAATCAGAGCACAAATTTAAGGTACGGAAAATACAAGTGTAAAAAACTGGATAGCTAAACCGGATGATTGAAACGAGCATGAGGGGGCATGGAAACAGACAAAGGTACTGAAAATAGAAGTTGAGAAAGTGGAACTATTTCTTGTACCAAGAAAATTAATAAATTATATTTGATTATTAAATTCTTCGTCATGAGTAAAATGAATGTAGTGTTCAATGGATTTAATTAAGCGAAGCAAATTAGAAAGATTGAAACTATTATTAATCAACTCGAACGTATCATCCACATATCTAATAGTTTCAATTGCTAAGGAACCGATTTGTGAAAATACATTCAAAATAGCGATTTCATATAAAATACTAATTCACCTTTAAAAAAAATCGCTGTGATGCATCATGGGAATTGCCATGAACCATCACTTTACGAAATTTCTCAGATGTAGGTCGCTTAAATTATCACTAAAATTTTCGCTGCGCAAACAACAGACAATTAGAATCTCCTTTTTTAATGCACAGTAACTCTTGGATTATGTCTTTCGTTTAAAATCCTGAATTCTAAAATTGACAAGAAAATAACATTTTTTCAATAACACGATATCAAAAAGTAAATATTAAATATTTTGTATCACATTGCTCAAATTATGTTAAAATTTTAACAAAAGAATATGCGCTTTTATTCCAATTCGCACTAAAATTATGTACCTTACTATACAATTGATGTCTCTATAACTCACAACTACTATTGCCAAACATCTATTCTAAAGATGTAAATACGTTAAACAATATATGATGACTGAATATATCGGAACATTCCTCTTTCATATATTTTCTGCGACAGATGCAAAGGGAATATATAAACGTGGGACATTGCCAAATCTTCAAAGATGCTTCCATTACTATCTATTCAAAGCAATCTACATGAATAGATACATATTTTCAGGCATGTCCGGACGAAATCAGCCACACTATAAGACACTAAGCAATAAAAAATGCATGGTGGTTTTATTTTGGCTTATCTTTCATTGTCATATTTCAAAGATGCAATACTGAGAGTTAAATACTTCAGGAATTATATTTTTATATAAATCGGATTAAACTTAATGGGAAAAATTAAGATTAATCTAAAGAATTAATCGCTGGCTTAAATAAAGGACTGTTTCGGTTCTTCATTTTACTAACTATATTTTTGTCATTTAAGCGTGAGAAAATTTTAACACTTGTTACGTGCCTCTTATGTAGAAGTTAGCATTTTACAACAATATCTTTCTTTTCAACTTAAACGGTGAACTTTTTATTTTTATAAGCTTTATAATTTTACGTTTATTTAATCTGTTGCACTGGTCACACTGATAGATAAGTGCATGTTGTCCTATTTCGCAGACCGTAAAGATAGCAGGATTTTTTCACAGTTTTATCAAATTTTTCGACTAAATACATGGTTTATATTTTTAATTATATATTTACATGTTTCGATAAATCATTTAAATGCTCTTTTACTTAATAATTAGAAGTGGGGGACAACTTGAATACCTAACATACCCTTGTGAAATGGAACTCAGAGTTTCCAGACTGCCGATGACTACATCCAAAAACCAATTACTGTTGTTATGGCCATACGCACAATTGACATTTCATTGAGTTTCGCGAAGCAATCGAGAGTGCGAAGAACTGGGCTGAGCTGGGCTGATTAGGGTCGAATACCGGTAATCAGTGGCACTGGGAAACTTTGATGTATAAAATGCCTCTGAGGGATGAAGCGTGGAGCGTTCCGATGTCCAGTAATTATCTCCTATAACCAGAGATACCGGAAAATTGTGTAAAATGTCATTGAATTTTTTCCCAAAAGTGTACTAAATGTATGTACATGTACCTTAAGGATCTGTTTATAAATATAAAGAATTCTCATTCTGAATTTTGTTAAAATTGTCTTTAATTATAAAGTTTGAAATTGCTCAAAAATCGTTATAAAATGGTTACATATTAATAAAATTCGAAGGAAAAACTCTATTATCGAAGGTAATGATAATTTCCACGACATGCGATGCTTTGGAGTGCACATTGAAAAAATGTAGGTAAAACCACACAGATGTTTACTGCAACTAAAAAGACACATTTATATAAGTAAATTTCCAGTTACACACCTAAAAGGTATCTATATCTATATGAATATGTTATTTTTATTTTTTATATGAGAATTGCATAGAATGTTGGGTATATTTTATTTTACGCTAAAAAGACCGTTTTACTCAGGTTATTTTACGCACCTGTTTAACCCCGGCCACACAGAAAGCTACCATTAGCCTATGGGTTGGTCGTGTGGTCTGGGTTTTCTACACCTGTTTAACTGCTACCCACTAGTTTACCTCCTTGAAAGGCGCCTTTAAGAGGGATTCATTTAAGCAGGTAAACAAATGTATAAAATAAACATCTCATGTTACCTCTTTACCTATTTAAAACGATCTTTTCAGCGTAAAATGGAATATACACATTATTTCGTACAATCCAAGAGTAAAATAACACATTCATATAGACATAGTTAAAAAATCTAAAAATTCATTTTACATTTCACATTAATGCATTGTAAATGCATAACTGGAAATTACCTATTTAAAAGTGTCATTCTAAAGGTAGTAAACCCAATTTTTCTGGGTTTTTCCCATATTTCTTCAGTCTGTAGTTGAGAAAAAGAGTTGCCAGAAATTGAAACATGTTTCTTGATATGCTACTAAACCGCTTGAGAATTTTAACAATTACTAGGAGAAGTTTATTCTAACAATCATTTTCAACTCTCACTGTTTCAATCTCGAGATTGTAGACAATTACTATGTAGAGTTAATTCTTTTGATTTGTATCAAAGTTAACTTATCCAGTTAGAGAGTGTCAACAGTTCTAAGTGATTGTAGATATTCTCTAACTACCAGCTCTCATTGAAAAATATATGCATATGATACTTTCTACCAGTTTCAATAGGTGAAAATGCATACATTTAGTTTTGCATATCAAGAATTCGTATAAAGGAAAATTGGTATAAGAAAATAAAATAAAAAAATCATTCGATAAAAAGTAGAAATTATATGACAGAAATCCTCCAAATTTCTATATCTGAGCTTTTCATGATCATTGTCATGATTGATTTTATTACATACTTTTTAGTTTCTAATTCAGGTTTTCATGTGCAAGTATTAAGTAATTTTTTAATTATTATAAAATAATTTTCATTAATGATAAAACGTTTTATCATTTATGTTTCATTTACAATATATTACTTATTAATTTTTATTACTAATTAACAGTTTTGCTAATTAATAACATACTTTGACCCCTTTTCCTGTAAAATTGCTAGTAAATACCTGAGTATTTATCTATATGTCTTTGTATTCGAATTTAACATGTCAGAATTCGGTGACGCTTAAAATAAAATTGTATTTATTTACATATAGTTTATATTTCAATTAATTTTAACACAAGATAAAAAAAATAATACTTTATGAATACATGAAATGTATCCTATGTGTCGCACTATTGCATTCCAATTCTATTCCCAAGTTTTTTTTATACATGCCAATTGACCTTTTTGCATCCCGCCATTTAAAAACACGTATGTGACTAACTTTGATTAAAATGGATAACATGATTTGATTTTGAAATAGCCTAAAAAAAAATCATAAAATAGTACGTCTTAAATTTTAATGGCGAAACCCTTAGTGTCCCTTTTAATGAGCAGAATTTGAAATCTTGCTCCAGTAGCTCAATGGTTAGTGCATCGGCTGACTAGTTCAAATATCTGCGGTTCGATACTTACGGGGATAGTAAGATTTACAATGGATATCGAATATCTAAATCCTTCAGGCAGTAATCTGATAGTTTGAAAAAGATCTAATTATACATTTTCAGTGTACCTTCAGCATCACGACCACACAGAATGACAGTTTGCATAAGCAAGATGGTCGTTCAGCTTGGCAGTTGCACACCGATTTGACTTCAAGAAGTTCAGATAGTCTGAATTTCAAGGGGTGCATGTCTGGTTTGATAAGAAGGACATGGAATCTTGTTGCAGTAGCTCAATCATAGAACACTGGCTGGTCAGTTTACAATAGGCAAATCAATCCCAGGTGGGGATAATGAGTCCTTCACATCCTTGTGAACAAGTGTTTCATGTACACACACTTTCAATTTCATGTTCTGATAAGTAAAGTCAAAAACATTTTATGCGAGGAAGTATGTTTTATCAAATTGTCATTCATTAAATTTAAAACCACTTCCAATTAGGTAAATGAGGATTTTTTTTGGATCTCAAAATGAATTACGAATTTATGAATAGCTGTTATATCGGTTTAATTACGCTGGTTAATTTATCGGTTAATTTACGCTGTTGTACATTTAATTTTGCCTCATTATAAGCTAAATTTTGAACTAAATTTGATATCATCTTACCGAACATGAATTCACTCCATAAAATCTCATTTATCAAAAAAAGTGCACAGCATAATATATGAACAAAACAAAATACTGTTCTAAAATTCATATCATTTAAATTTTCATTTGGTTTCGCGCATAATTTAAGTCAGAGTTTCTTCCTAATTTAATGTGCCTTGAAAAAGAGCTATTCATAACAAGCAATTTATTTTTACATTCTATCAGTCTATACCGTCTGGAGAAAATTACATCTTCATCGTGCCATTTTAAAAATTTTAACACATATGTGGGTTCTCTTTTGTCGCAAATCGTGACGTTGAATAAAATTTGAATAATAAAACAGGAAGAATTGGGCCATTGGCTTCTTTCACGGATTCTATTTAAATTTTTCGTTTTTCCACAATTGAAAATCTTAAATATTTAAAGCAATGTCTTTTGTATTAGGTATTTATTTCATTTAATATATTACTAGAAAAAATGGATTTCTTTTTTTATTAAATTTTTGCATTTTATTCATATGCTAAGAAGTTGTTGAAAAGACTCACTTGAGAAGCTTTTATTTGGTATTCGGTATTGTTTTCAAAATGAATCACACGAAGTACATTTTTATCATAAAGTATGCTGAAAATATTTTTAAAGCTTTGTTGAAAAATCGCATTTCTTAAGAAGCAGCAGGTAAAAGGCTATTAATTATGTACGGAACAGATGCTGTTATGCTGAAAATATGCATTTTCTTACAAAGAGACATATCTGCGTTTAAAGTGTGCTATACACTCTCAAGTAACCTAGTAAATGCATTTTAATACCCATAACTTAAAATGAAAATATTGTTTCAAAAATAGGGAAACATTCGTAACGAACATTGCTGCACTAGACGGGACTCGAAACATGGACCTTTGTATTGGCAATTCGATGCAATGTTAAGCTACTGGAATGTAATAGCAATACCTTATGGTCAATTAAAGTTTCAAAGAATCCCGGGAATTCGGGGAATAAACCAAGAGTTTTTGAAGTACTGGAATCATTGATGGGAATAAATAAATTTACTCGTTTTTTATATACTCTAGATAATTCGACACATTAAACAGCTTATACATTGATGATGGATCATAATTTAGATAAATTTACTAAATATTTATATTAGTTTAAAGGAAAAGTCTATTGAAATAAAATTTTGGGAAATTTCAAAAAGCAAAAATTTTGCTGAAAATGTGCGAATTGTGTTAGTCATAAAATTATTAAAATATTCTTACGACTAACACATCATTCTTATTATCATTCAATATTAAATGAATATGAATGAATTCATTATTTTTCTATAAATATTTCACCGTTCAGTGTGTTTTTACTTTCAAAATACTTACTTTACAATTTGTTTGTGAAATAAATTTTCATTTTTGCTTTCATGTATAATAAAAATGTCACATAATTTAAATAGTTTTCTTGGATTTAACAAATCTCTCTTAATTTTCCGTGCTTTAGCCATTATTCCAAATGCAAAAAATAAATGTCAGTTTTGGTTCATACACATTTCTTTTACAATGCAAAATGCAATGAGTGAAGATAACCACTTTATGGAAACTTTCAAAATTACCATTTTTTTTTCAAAATCCACTTCCTAAAAAACCCGGGTTACTCCCTGGAAAAAATCGGGTTTTCTTTCGTTTTTGGAGCTATAGCTAACAGTGGCATTGTATTAATTTCCCTCTGATGCCAGATTCATTTACCACTTGACACTCTGACTGACAAACCCTGTTGGTTAACCTCCTGATATTACTATTTTATCCCGTTTAGTATATTTTGTAATCGCTGCCCTCTTGATTTGAATCTGGCGTCCAGTATGCCAGAGTCCATTGAATCCGTATTAATCGTACTAATTACTTTCGTCCCCCCTCCCTATTTTTACAGCAACTTTTTAACTTTTTATCTGGTCAAGCATTCCGAAGAACGTGGTACTATGCGGTTTCAGCGTGTCATGGAAATACAATATATAGCAACTTTTAATTCACAATCATATGCAAAATTCTATAGTATTCCAAATGACATTGTTATTCAAAACATTCTATTAAAATATTTAAATTAATGTTTTTAAAATGAAGTTTAGTTGTTCTATTCTCGCTATATAAAATTATCTTTACAGGTATATCTGAAGAATAAAAGCTCTTGGTCCCGTTTGCAAACAAATTTACAAAAAGTAATAAATTGAATTTATATATATATATATATATATATATATCATAATGAAATCTCTACATTTGTAGAGGGAGATATACTCGTACTATTTATTTTTTGGGGAAAAGAAGATATACCGGTGTATTCGAAGATATATCCTTACTGTACAATATACGATTTTGATAAATATTTGCAAAAAATAAAACAGATATCAATAAGTCCCTTAATCTTTAAACCCGAAGTTTGTAATTGATATTATCTAGTCAAAATTATAAATCCAATGAAGATTATTTTATATACATTTATTTATTATTTATGTGGGACGTAGGAAATCTTAAGTTACACATTTAAATATTAAATTCATTATTTTAAATCACATTAACATTGCCGTAAATTCATATATAGTGGAATAAACATTAAAACGTACATTGCTCGTTGTTGTGCCGCAAAACCCTCCAATTATTTAACTTATGTGTAAGTCCTGAAAAGAATTATTAATTATTATTAAAAGATTAGACTATTTCAAAACTTAAACAATATCATTTATTAACAACATCAATTTATCAAAAGCACCAATTTTCATAAATATCAATTTTTACTTATTATCAATTTTCATTTGATTATTTTAGCGAGGGGAGATATGCGACAAGATTTATTAGTTTTACCGCTGTTGTCTAGGACCTGCTATTATGAGCACATACCTTCCAGTTTAGTCTTGGGTTCATCATCTCGCTTGCATCAGTCTTATACTGCCATAACTCTGTGGTGTGTGGCTCCTCCTTGTACTACTAATGCACTCGCACATAGAGTCCTTTACGGGACACTCAAGATCTACTCGTACTTTAAGTCAAAATTCGTGATTATTTTCTTTCATGTCTGATCTCCATTTCTGCTCCTCGTTGTCTTTCGTATGCTACTGCACTCTCATTTTGTCTATAACTGAAACTCGTGTATTTCGTCCAAAACTCTGGGGTGTGTGGCTCCGAACTCTGATTTATTTCCTCTTAAGTCATGACAGTGTAAATACTCGTACTCAAACTGCAACTCCTAAGTCATGTCTTGCTAGGTCATATTCACTTCGCTCCTTTCGTAAATCTGTTTTTGACTTGTGGTTCCTTCGGCGGGTAGGGGGGGGTAGCTCCGCCCTTCTTCCCCTTGGCGCTCATTGGTTCTTCTGAACCCAATGGCATCACTTCACAGCCCCTCTCAGCCCCTGTAGCCTGGCACACCTAAATTTATAGCATTTGACCAAAAAGTTCAAGTTGTCGTAAAGCTCGGCGCAACTCAGACTCAAGCTTTATTTTCCTTAAAGAACACCATAAATAATCAAATAAAAATGTCTCATGTGTGAACAATTTCTGGTCTCACAATTTAAATCGAGAATGATTTAATAAAAATAGCGTGCCTTATAAACATATTAGATTTAAGTATGTTGCTAAGAGACATGATATAATTTTCTTCAAATAAATTAACGGAAAAAAAAACTGCGTACTGTTATCTCTGTGGAAGATTTAATTGCGCGTTTTTAACACTTTTCAGCATATTTGTAAATTGTTTAAGACTTTGCTCATGCTGTCTGTTTGTCTGTCCGTTCGCATGCCCTAAAATGACTTTATCAAAATGAAATTTTAATATGTTGTTGAGACGGTCTGTAGGACACATGGGAATGTAAAATAATAATTCCACCAGATTAGTTTTGGTTGAAAAATTTAAATACGTTGAATCCTATGTGACCTAATTTTTCAAACATTTTTTAAGCGGAGTTAGAACTCACAAATTGCTTTGAAAATTTCAGGAAATATTCAAATTATAACGTAAAATGTGTAAAAAAATTCTTCAAAATGTAATAAGTAGATTTTTGATTAAAGAAATAGACATAATAATTACACACATATTATATGAAGAGATCACGTGACTTATTCTAAAATGAAATATGACATCCATTTTTTTTTTTTAAATCGTGATTTTTAAGAGACGCTTTTATTTATATTTAGTATTGCATCCATTCCAGAACTGTTTTATTTTTGCATATTATCTATGTATCTACATTCTGTGCCTACGCAATTTCAATATTTTTCATTGTAAATGATCACTAAACTTTGATTATCTCTACAACGAAACCTAATTTTGGCGTATGCAGAATGTAAGCAAAATAAGTTGTAAGATGAGATGTATATGAATTGCTGAAATTTTAAGCGCAAAATTATTTTGCCCTGGAGTCTGAAATATAAATGATATGAATGAAATATTCATTGATTTTACATAGAGAAGCAGACGATTTTATAGCATTGCCTTTTTCAATGAAGTTTTAAGCATGGAGTTAAAAAGAAGGCAATAAAACTCTTATGGATGAAACATTTGAAAATGCCATAATGCTTTGAGAATTATATCTAGTAAAGCATTGGGGGATTCCCTTTCCAGTGAGAACTTTATAATGAGAAAATTGTGGAAATCGGATAAGGATGAGAAAATTGTGGATCAGGCAGTGATATCTGCAGATGGTTCAATTTGACTTCATATGGACACGACACCAACCAACCAACCAACCAATTATATCTAGTTGTCACTAGTGTTAGTAAAGTAGCTGTTATTGCTAGTTGACACAACAGAAAGGCGTAGTATTTAGTATATGTATTTTTAATTATTTTTAAGTTAAAGGTTCCCTTATTATGAATATAATTAATCAGTATATTTTCATAGCTGTGGGATAGAATACAGAATATGTAGAGGAAACAATAAATTGAAAGATAAAATAACTTTGAATATGCAGGAACATTCTTTATTGTTTCAATTCCATTTTGCATTGCTCTAAAAATTTATTTTTTACAAAATTGGCAGTTTTAATAAATATTTTATGCTTTTCGCCATAGAAAAGCATACAATGCAGGGCTACTTCTCTTATCACAGCTTCCTCTGAATTATTGTCTCAAACGATATTGCTCTAAAAATTTATTTTTACAAAATTGGCAGTTTTAATAAATCTTTTAGGCTTTTCGCCATAGAAAAGCATACAGTGTAGGGCTACTTCTCTTATCACAGCTTCATCTGAATTCTTGTCTCAAATGATATTGGTGTTTTTTTAATATGAAATTTTAACTCCTTACTATTGTCTCCATGATTTTAAGTTTCAAATAAAATAAATCATTGTAGTACTGTGATAATTTAAAAAACATCACCGCTGAATGTATCGCACTTCAGAGATGTTTAAATAAAATTGCATTTCAGTTGGAAAGAGTTTCATAATCAATGCTTTATGCGTGATTAATCTTACTTGTTTACTAATATCTCGACAACATCTAGATATCAAAATGAGGACTAAATTTTAAGTGGAGCTATTCAAAAATTACCCACACATTTTTATGAAATTCGGCTTAAATATATATATTAATAAAAAATTCAATTTTTTCATTAATATTGAAAATACGTAAATTCATGTTTGTACAAATTGCAACACCATGAAGGAATCATCAGAATTGAATAAAATTTATTCCACAAACGACCTGTATTGATACAAAGAAACAATTATATTTATAAAGCTAAAAAACAATATTACATGTCGAAAATCAGTATTTGGTGAAGCCACCACACTCTGAAATAAGTGCTTCTATACGACGTAGCATCAGATCAAACAGATTCTGCATTTATACCTGAGGAAGAGCATTCCATATTGCTTTTATACGAACCAAAAGTTCAGCTGAATTAGCTACGGAACAAGCGTCACGAACGAGACGCCGACCGACAACATACCAGACATGTTCAATAGGCAATATATCCAGTGAATAGGCAGGCCAAGAAAGACGCTGTATCTGTTGTGCTGAAAATAAGTCTTGAACATTGCTAGTATCATGTGGACGGGCATTGTATTCTTGAAATACAGCTCCAGGAATGCGTTAAAGGAAGGGTACGATTTGGGACTCCAGAACTTCTCTGACGTACTGATTACTGTTGAGATTATCCATAATTCTTAGCAGTCGAGATCGTCTAAGATGCCCCAGACCATAAAGCAAGGTGTTTGTCTGGTATGACGTTACATAACGCACTCCGGAAGGTTGCATTCACCGCTTTAGCGTCTAACGTAGATGCGTCCATCATTGCACCCCAAATTAAAGCGCGATTTATCGGAAAAGAAGACTTGTTGCTAACAGGAACACCAGTGTATATGTTGATGAGCCCATTGTAGCCCAGGCTTCGATTATTTTGGGTCAGAGGCCTCCTGTACGAATGAATTCTTGCATGTAGTCAATGGTGCAACAGACGTCGATGAACTGTTAAACAGACAATGACACACCTGTAGAAGTGATCCAACGTTCTGCCAAATGTCGAGATGAGGGTGTACGATTTACTACTACCATGCGGATGAGGTGTCTATCATCCCGTTCTGGCGTAACATTTTGTCATCCTTTGCCAGATTTGCGATTCGTCCGGTTGTTTCAAGTACACTGGTTTAATACTCACATCACTGTCGTGGCATTGCGCTTCATACGAGCTGCTATTGAATGATGCGAAAAAACCCCTTCACGAAGGGCGATCATTCTCCCCCTTTCAAACTTGATCACATTGCGTCCTCTGTCGTCGTAGAGACATAGTGGCTTCTCATGAAACGTTTATCACTAGCAGATAACCACAGATTATGTTCAAAGTCCCGCTACAGCTCTCTATTTGTACGGTTAAAACAGCAGTTCAGAGGGCGCTGCTCAGCTCAAGCACGTGAGGTGACTCTGAAATTCTAATCATTTCCATAGCACATCCTAATTTACATTTTCTGTAAGTTTTAGCTCAATCGCGTGATTTCTTCATGGTGTTGCAGTTCTTACAAACATGAGTATATAAGAAGCCAAGGAAAACAAAAATAGATACATACGCATGCTCGTCTACAATATGATAATAAATGATTTACTATATAACTTTAGTTTCAGTATAAACTGCTTCAATAAAATATGTATTTTGTTTCAACATCGAAATCTGAAAAGGTTGGTTAATGGGTACATGCGTAAAGGCATATGATAAAAGAACGTGTCAGTAAATATATTATTTTGCTAGAATTACTAGCACATCTTGTTAATGTGTTTCCCATCTACAGATCAAAGTAAATTGTGCATCAGACATATTCGTCTCTTATAGCGTCGTCAAATGGCTATCTGGTTGTAGTGAAGAGGGATCATTAGTAATATATATGCTTTGTATATATTTGGACATACAAAAATGACTATATATGAAAAATAATATGATTGAGCTAAGTAACTATAGTGGAAATTTAACATTGCGACCAACTCTAATGGAGAATTACCATAATAATAAACCTGTTCACAACTTTAAATGCAGTGGTATTTAAGATAAATGAGCATAAGTACGTTTTGTAGAACAAATAGATTTATCTCTTCAGTGCAGCAGTTCTGTAACGAAATGATGAATTATGCGAAAGCCTGTCACAAAACTGAAAATAGTTAAAAGACCGAGCACAATATAGTAACGCCATCAAGTGTGACAAAAGCAAAATAAATTTGAAAAATAGGAAAGCAAGGAAATATGAACAAATAAGGAAATGTAATATGCACAGAGTATAAATAAACAAAAAATTAGACTTGGTCATGCCATACCTCGGAGAAATATGGAGTCATTGGCAAATAATTAACTAAATTACTGGAATTTTTATTGAAACAAAAATATTTAAACACTCTAAATCGAAATTTGAAGAGCACTTTTGAATAACATTGTTAACATAAAGTAAATTATCGGACTCGATTTAAATTTTTATTACAAGGACGTTTTGAAATAAAATAATACTTATAAAATTTACTTAGAAGTAATACACTAATACAAATTTTGTTATATGAAAAATTAATGTAAATTTAGTTTTACATATAAGTTATATTACTTGTCACGTAATTTTGAATTTTACTACTTCTGCAAAATTATACCGTTTTAGACAAAAAAATGTTTATAACCATAGGCATTATTTCTATCATTTAGTTTTAATTAAATTACTCCTTACACTAAAATAATCACATTGGATTAGAATTAAATGAAACTATTTTGTTAAAAAAGAACTTTATAAAATTATTTCTATTTTAATGTCCATTATTGGGCAATTTGTAACAATTTATCACCCTACACATTTAAATAATCATATAATAAAAGCATGATCATAAAAAACATGTATTTGTACAACATTTTTAAGTTGTAACTACTGTCATAATTGCTAAAAAATAGTTGTAATTAATAAATTGTACTCTTAGTTGTAATGTATACTTTGGCGTTTTAGAAGAAACGCAATTGCTTTATACATCAAGATAAGATACATGAGTCAAAAATTTATTTGAACGTTGTTTAAGGAAATATATATAGAAATATGAGTTTAATGCAAACAATAATGTCTGTTTGTAGTAGAAAAAGTAGATTTAACATACGAAAAAAATTTCACGTGGCATAATTAATGGCATCATTTAAATTAACCGTACGGTCAACAGAGAATATAAATTATTCATTTTTATATTTCTTTCTTAATTGATTTCACTCAACACGTACTTAGAATTCACATAATATTTTCAATTTAAGACATTTTATGGGGATAATTACATGGTTAAGGAATTTTAAATGTAATTGTATGAATCACTTGTACATGTTTTATATTTTATCTGAATAATAAAACCGTTCTGAACCATTTATTCCATGCAAGAAAACTCTTCCCATAACAGATAATAATCGAAAAAATGTTTTTCCAAACCCTCGCTAATACTTTTCTTACATTACACTTCATTTCACTTGCCAAACACCAAGCATCTCTAATCCTGTCAAAACATAAGCTCTTTAATCCTTTGACTTTATGATCATAGAAAAATACCCAGATAGCAGATTACGTGGATTAAAGACTCACTATAGTACCAAATCTTGAGTGGAAGGGTTAAATCTTTTAGACTCATTTGGATCGTTTTCCATTTAATTTATTATGAAAGAACTTATAGAACTTATTTAACATTTGTTAATCTCTAAAGTGACTACAAAAAGAGTTTTCATTGTATTCCTGTTATAACCTTTGATTTAAAAACATTTTCCAAGACGCTGCGTTTCTGCCTTCATTTGAGCTTGGTAAAATTAATTAGAAATAGACGCCCAATTTTGAATATAGATTTGTTTATTCCCCGTTACCACTGGAATGTTTCAAGGTATGCTAAAACAGTAAATGCTCGTTTAATTGTTAAAATAATGTTTCGAAGTCAGTTTGTAATTGTTGAATAAATATGGCAAAGCCATATGTAAAATAAACATTTCCAAATTTTTCGCCTTTCAACAAACAAATATAAAACCTTACATAATGAAAGAAATTGTTTGCCTTTCTGTGTGTATATCATCTGTAGAGTAAAATTACACTTAGACAGCTGCGAAATTCATTGCAGGATTAGCTATACTCCTGGGTCAATAGATCTAAAGGAGTTTTTTTTAACACGTTCCAACATAGTTGAAAAGTGGTTATGAATTTGTTCATTCTGTCTGTCTCTCCGTTCGCACGTTAACTGCCGTAAACGTGATTTTATCAAAATGAAATTTTAATATGTTGTTGAGACGATCTGTGGGATTTATGAGAATGTAAATGAATAATATCCATCTATTAGTTTTGGATTGAATCCGGGTTGAAAATGTGAAATATATTAAACCATATGGGACCTAATTCATCAAATATTTTTTAAGCGAATTTACATTTCACTAATTGCTTCGAAAATTTTAGGATATGTTTAAATTATTCCATAAAATATATAAAACAATTCAGAAAAATGTGTTCAGTACTTTTTTAAATAAAAATGAAAATAATAATTACACCCATATCATATGAAGAGGTCACGTGACCCTCTTCAAAATAAAATATGCCATCCATCTTTTATTCCTGGTGTAAAAATTGCGATTTTAAAAGTTCTTTTAAATTTATATTTTGTGTTGCATTCGTCCTAAAAACATTTTATTTTTGCGTATTTGGGGGGCATCTATATTCTGAACCAACGTAATTACAATATTTTTTAGTTTAAATGAACATCAAACTTTGATTATTTCTACAAAAAAGCCTAATTTTAATAAATGTAGACTACCCAAGTAAGGTGAGTTGTTTTTAGACCTAAAATTACTTAGCTCTGGAGTTTGAAATGAAAGTGATATGAATGGAACATTTATTGCTTTTACATAGAGAACCAGTCGAGTTATATTTCGATGACGTCATTTGAATAAAGTTCATTTTTTTCGATGAATTTAAGTTTTCAAATATAATAAATTACTCTAGTACTATGATAATGTAAAATATATTAGTTCTGAATGTATCGCATTTTAGAGATTTTTAAATAAAATTTCATTTCATTAGGAACGTGTTTCATAATCAATGGTTTATGCATGATTGATCTTTCTCGTAAAGTCACGCAGTATCACTTTTATTTGTATTATATGCTCTTTTCACTTTAACATAGTTTAAGTATGAAAACGAAAGAAAAATTGTCTGATATATCGCTTAATTAAATAGATAAAAGATTATATAAAGTTTTATTTATATTGTTTTATTGCTTTCAACTAATTTGCCTTGTCAACTATAGAATACAATAAATTGAAAACAGTAATTATAAATAGTACCGGCCTACACTTATCAGTTGCATGAAATTGGTATTTTCAGCTGAATTAAAACAAAAAATTGTGTAGAACATTACTCACAGATGCAGTCGAAATTTTATTACACAATGTCTTGAAATTACAATATCTACATTTTAGTCATTCTACTGAACTAAGGCAATTTTGCAGCTAACTTTTATTAGCTGTAGTAAAAATATTTTATTTTTAGACAATTTTGAAAAATAAACTATTAAACTATATACGTTTATTTCATTCTTTAGTGACAGAACATTCTAAGAAACGCATGTATGTTGATTTGTAACGCTTCAGGAGATTTTTCCTTTATATTTAAGCATTTAAAAATTTAAAATAATATTTTATGAAAGTGTGCTATTTTAAAAAGGTATTAAGCCGAAAGAAACAAAAATCAAGGAATTATTAAAATATCTAAAAATTTATAAGATTTTTAAAATCATCTTTGTTCTAAATTTACCAATTTTTGTTATGTTATTTATATGTTCATATACAACTTTAAGTATCAGATTTCTAACATTTATAGTACTTTAAGAAAAAACATTTAAAACCATATTTATATTTAAAATTGACAAAAATGTAAGAACTGTTTACAATTTCATTTTAAAACAATATTTCTGCTATTATATTACAAAATCGATACATTTATTTAATAAATCTTCATAAAATTACAAAAATTAGCTATTTACTACTGCTTTAGCAAGGATTTTAATCTTTTAATTGGAGTGGAAATTTGAGAAAATGAAGCCTACCTGAGATAAAAGTAAAATAAACATAAAATACTGATATAATTAATGTGTCATTTATTGTATATTCCTTTTTGATAATTAACAACATACGTAACATCAAACTTAAGTCAATTTCAGTATATTCACACTTTGAAACTTATATTTGTAACACCACTTCAATAGCGGTGAAAAAGGAAAAAGGAAAAAGGAGTAAATGTAAAAATAAATGATATTTATATGCTATAGGTTTTGTTATAAGTTCATGTTTAAAGAAAAAGCAATGTATAACAAATTACAGCTTAAAACATTTTGCGTTTGGACATATTATTGCAATATTATACAAATTACTTCTTTTTACCATACTTTTAAATACAGAAATTAAGGCATATAACTCGATACATATAACTCGAATCTGTCAGATGCGGTTTTATAAAATGCTTACTCTTTTTTACATTGTAATTTTTAAAACATTGAGCGATTATTGAGTTCTAAGCATAGATGTAAGCATTGAAAGGGGCGTGGTATTTAAAGGTATGTTCCTATAATAAAAGTGTTTTTCTAGTATTATAATTGATAGACCACTTCAAAAACTTTGTCGTAATATACTAGCAGGTAAAAATAGAAAAATTGATCATTTTGGCGGTTTATTCAAAGTGAAGAATACTACGCCCCATTAAAAACTACTTTTGTTGATAATTATAAACTCCGCGGCATATCCTCACCTCTAATATTCAGCGAAACATTGATATTTTGGGGATGTAAAAACATAAATTAGGTATAATTTTTTCATCACTATATATAATTGTCTAAGGTGTTTGTTGTATTATTTATCTTTCCAAACCCTACAGAAGTCCCAGGTGACTTAGAAGACTGGATCTTTGCATTTTTATAATATCGAATACCTGCAGATTCTAACGGAGTCGGATTTTCGATTTACTTCCTGGGGGACGGAGAAAATGGATATTGACAGTTTTTCAGTCCTTCTAATAATTCCTGGTGACTTCCTAGGTTGAATATTTGTATATAATATATCAACCAAAAGAAAGAACATAGCGTAGTAGGGTTTCATGATCCTCTACCAGAGCGGAGGTTATTGAGTTTACTTAGTCCTTCCAGACACGCAAGCTTTCATCCGGTGGTTTAGAAGGCTTAATCGTTGCCAACGTATAATATCAACCACAGGAGTGAAACTAAAACTACTGGGGTTTTTACTTTTCTCTGCAATAGATAAAATAGGGAAGGGGTTAGCGCCTCACACTCCCCCATCCTCAAATAAAACCCTCACCTGGAACAAGAAGCTTAAACTCGACCACGGGGCCAATTGGCCCAATGCTTAAGTGAGACAACTATTTTCGACGCCAAGCATCGTACAATGTTAAACAAAATAAAACTTAAAATATTAAACTAACAATCTTAAAAATGCTCCTACAATTTTTTAAAGAGTGTTAGTTTTCCAGTCTTTGACAGTCTTAAATACCAAATAAAAATATAAAATATTTAATATATAATAATACAAATATGTGATTTATCATGAAAGATGAAAAATATACTTTGTAGAAATGTAACCAGTATTTCAGTCATCCTCATGATTAAATTTTTCAGCTAAATATCGCCCTCTAAACCCTACTGACGCCTACTTTGATGTTCAAGTGCAAATCCATTTATCAATGTTGTTTAAAACCAAACTATTAAAGTTCGTATTCGATTATATCGTAGCAGCTTATCGGAGAATGTCAAAAACTACGAGCTTATATTTTAAGAGCAATAAATCCATGGCATGCACTATCTTAACTAAATTGTTTGAACATGTATTTTATTTAATGCAATGAATAAGTATGAATTTATATTTATTAGAACTTTTCGATAAAATTAAATCAATTTTTTTTACAAGTTTTTAATTTTTATTCAATAAAACAACTCTGCAGATGTTGACTTTATGATAAAAAACTCTTGCAAAAAATATATGCACCCATAAAGAAATGAGCTGAAACCGCGAAACTCGACATGCGAATTTCGTTTTAAGAATTATGTAAATGATTAAACACTCAGCGCCATTGATGTTATAGTAGTCATGCAACGCGCATGCGAACTAGACATCGTGCAGCATTTTAAACGACAGGTGTTCTCACTCACGGGCAGTTGGAACTGGATTTTCTTCTTTGTTACTGCAAGTTATGTACAAAGATGCCTTTGAGATATACTCGACGAAGCTAGGAATAATTCTCGGATTTAAAGAAAGGTTGCATCATAGGCTTAAGGGGCGTTGGATCGTCCAACGGTCGTATCAGTCGCCATCTTGCTCAGAGTGATATAGTAGTTACTCGGTGTTGGCAACAGTGGATGACAAAAGGCACATGTATCAGTTTCAAAGACTTAAGCCACAATCTACAAACAACTGCTCGAGAGGATCCTGCAGTCAGAAGAGGAGCCACGTCCACACTAATGAGTCGTTATCAGACATTAAAAAGAATTTGAATTTTTTAAGGGATCCTGTATCAAGGGATACTGTTCCAAAACGACCGGTAGAAGGTGGAATTAGGTGTTCACGACCATTAAGTTGCCTACAAGTGGCATTTCAACATAGATAAAGCCGTCTGGATTAGTGCCGAGCTCGGTCAGCCTGGACAGTGCTTGAAGGTAAGTTGTCTTCAGTGACGAATTCGCTCTCAGTGCTAGTGACTGCCGTATACGTGTGTAGAGAAGGACTGTCCAATGTTCTGATCCCGCATTTGCTGTCAAGCAACACACGGCTACCCCACTTGGTGAGACAGTCAAGGGAGTCATTTCGTGGGACAGCTTATATCTTCTCATTGTGTCGCAAGCCAACCTGACGGCTGACATGTACATCGACGATATTTTGCAGTCGATTGTTTTGCCTATGTTGTCAAGCCAATTAGGTTCCATTTACCAACAAGACAACGCTCGACCACGTACTGCACGACTTTCTAAACAATGCCTTTGAAGAGTTAGTACCCTCCCATGGTCATTACGTCCCCAGATCTATTATCAATGGAACACGTCTGAGACATACTGGAACGGCAATTGCAGTCATCTGAGAATACCACTGAATTAGCTGACTAGTTGCAACATTTGTGGCAGACTTTTCCTCAGAGTAACATAAGCAATTTAATAAACTCTATCTCGCACCGAATATTGGCTTGTATAGGTGCCAGGAGACGATTACTATTTACTAAAATGTCATCTTTTTGTTACCACCATTTCTTAATAAAACAATTTCTTCTCCCAAACGCTAATCCTTTGTATATCTCCTCAAACGATACATGCATTCCGAGTTTCGCGGCTGTTGCTAAATTTTTTATAGGTGTATATATATTTTAGCAAAAAGTGTATTTCCATCTTGCTGTTCGTTATATCACAGTGTAGCATTAATGACATTCAGGTCTTCCAAAGGTGATATTCTTAAGCTTCATACTAAACACATACCATTTTCCTCTTTGCTCTTTTATTTTTCCTCACTCAAAAATTTATAATTATGTCATCGGTCATCTCTCCTATTGTTCGTTCTGATTCATCAAATCTTAAACGTCTTTTGTCATACTGGGTTTGGAAACTGGAAGATTTTCTACTTACTCTATGAATGGAAGATTATTTTAAACATCATCTTCTTCCCAATTTTCACTGAAAAAGAATTCAGTACTTTACAACAGTGGGTGTTTCAACCTTCACTATCGGAAAAAATGGATAGGAAATTACTCGTGTATGTTAACAGCATCGGCAGATTTCTCTAGTATAAATGATTTCTTATAGTTTAAGTTACTGAGAAAAAGTAGGTGAGAAATGAAGTTAAACCAGAACAAGGAAGATCAATCATGCATAAAGCATTGTGCTATGAAACACATTCCAACTTCAATGTAATTTTATTTAAACATCTCTAAAATGCGATACATTCCTCAGTAATATTTTTAAAATTATCACAATACTATATTAATTTATTATATTTGAAAACTTAAAATTTCATAGAAAAAATGAACTTCATTCAAATGACGGCATTGAAATATAAAATGCCTGGGTTAAACATCTCTAAAATAAGATACATTCCTGCGTAATATTTTTAAAATTATCATAATACTACAATAATTTATTATATTTTATAACTTCATCGAAACAAATGAAATTTATTCAAATGACGTCATCGAAATATAACACGGCTGCCTCTCTCTATAAAAGCAGCATTTCATTCATAAACATTTTTCATCCATTTCATTCATCACAATACTATAATAATTTACTTTATTTAAAAACTTAAAACCATGGAGCTATAAGTAATTCAACTCTATGCTTAAAACGTCATCGAAAAAAAATCGTTTGCTTCACATGTTAAAATCAATGAATGTTTCATTCATATCATCTATATTGCAGACTCCATGAGATAAATAAGTTTGCGTTAAAGAAATGTAGCAATTCTTATACAACTAATTCTACATCTTTTGGTATTTGCATTTTCTATAAGTAAAAAGTAGGCTTCGTTGTAGAAATAATCAAATTTGGATGATCATTTAAACTCAACTATATTGTAATTACGTTGTTTTAATATGTAGATGCACAGAATTTAAGCAAAGATAAGGCGGTTTTAGGACGAATACAACACTAAATATGAATTAAAAAGAACTTTACAAATCACGATTTTGAGACAAGATGGATGCTATATTTCATTTTTAAGTGGGTCACGTGATCTCTTCATATAATGGTCACGTGATATCTCTGTATAAAGGGTGTAATTATTATTTTAATTTTTATTTAAAAAACTACTGAATATACTTTGCTGATTCCTTTTTATATATTTTATGGGGTAATTTGAATATTTCATAAAACTTTCTAAGCAATTTGTGAATTTTAAATCCGCATAAAAATGTTTGAAAAATTAGGTCCCATAGGGTTCAATGTATTTCATTTTTTCAACCCGGATTCAATCCAAAACTAATCGGGTGATATTATTCATTTATATTCCCATAGGTCCGACAGACCGTCTGAACAACATACTAAAATTTCATTTCGATAAAGTCATTTTTACGGCAGTTATCGTGCTAACGACGGACAGACAGACAGAATGAACAAAGGCATAAACACTTTTCAACTTTGTTGTTAAATGTTAAAAATGCAGTAGTGTATGATCATTTCTCATGTTGTTCGTTCTCATTCATGTAATCTCTCATTCATGGTCTTTTGTCGTATTAGGTGATGGAATTGTAAGACTTTCTACTTAGTCTGTGAGTGGAAGATTATGTTCATCATTACCGTCTTTCCCAGCTTCACTGAGAAAAACATCAGGATTTTACGACTGTTTACGTTTCAACTTCATCGGAAAAAGTTGGTGAGAAAATGATGTTGATCAGAAAATAGTAGTAGTAACAGAAATGTTATTGATTTAATCAAATAGCTAAATCTAACATTTTTTCAATTTTCAAGACTCTATTAAAATATTTTAACTCTTATATTAATAATTTTAAATAAGATTTTACAAGAAACATTTAATATGCTTAGGAAATTCTAACTGGAATTCATTGAATATTTGTGAATTGTATTATAATTACTCTGTTACTATACTTGTCAAAATTACTTCGTATCATATGTAAAGAACTCACACAAACTTTGTAAATTCACATAGGACATTACTTCTACTAAATTATTTTTTATAGTTTAAGTTACTAAGCACACCTAAAACACGCATTTGAATCAATTATAATTTATATTTTCTGGAAGACAAGTATTTGAAATAAAACACTTGAATATAGCTATAAAAATATTATTATATTTCTATACCTGTAAAATATTTCTATAGCTATCTCTTACAGCTACAGGAAATTATTTTTCTTTCCAAAACACTATTATATATTTATATAGTTTAAAAATAAATAGGTGAAAATTAAATAAAAATATTGCTATAAACGCTCAAACGTAACTAATCCAGCTTATGGATAAAGTATGCATGTTGGAAATATATATATTTGAAATAGTGTTTAGTTGAAAGAAATAAGTATTTTTCAATTTTTCATTTGCAACACCGAGCAAAAAATGCATCCGAGATAATTTCATCGATTTACCTGAAGGGCAATTCCAGAGAAATGCGTTAAAAACTGCTTTTTAGTTTAAACATATTTTACTGCAAAACAAACTTTCGAAAAAAATTCTAAATTTTGTTTTAGAATATTCCTATCTAACCAGCGTATTAAATTTAAAATGAACATTTCAGAAATACTCATAATATAATTATAATATACTTAGAAGCTGCACAAATACCTTTAAAAGGCAGAATAAATCAATAAGTACAATACAGAAGTAAGACAAAATATACTTCTTGAACATTTGTAAAATATTTAAACTAATAAATACCAACTAATAAGAAAGCTTCCAAACTAATACAAAAGCGACAACAGAAGAAAATTATTATCGCATTTCATTTGGTTTTTTAAACTACAAATCAAGCAAAAAATATTCCGATTGATGATGATTATAAAATGGAATTACAAGAGGATAGATAAACCAGAGTTTGGAACATTTTAGCATTTGGAAAACCAAACTTGTTTTGCCAACATGCATGGAATGGTTTGCAAATACGAGGAACTTGACTCACATAACTGCTTTAATATGACAAGTTTTGATGAGCAGAAAAATGTTATATTCGGTTGTAGCATTCATCCATTTTACATAAAACATTTTAACAGTAGTGTGAAACATGTTATATCCATTAAGCAGACGGCTTAAAGCAAAGCTTAATGCAAATTTAACAATGTTGTTCGTGTTGTATAGTCGTAACAGTAGAAATGATGCATAAATGAAATTTATACTCAGTACTCAAGAGGGCCGGGCTCATTACAATGGCTTGAACTTGTTGTAAGTAATTGGTTGTTATTACTAATATGTATGCTTCTTTATGCCACGTAGAATACGAGTTGGCGTAGTTGGTAGGTTGCATGTAAAAACAAATATAAAACAGTAGACGTTAATATCAATTGTTAATAACAATAGTAAAGGCACCCACTTTAAGAGAAATAATATTACTTCCTTTGGCAAAGACACAGCCTTTTATTCGATTGTGTTCAAAATGAACAGGCTCCCTAATAGGGTCAATACATGGTTTTCTCTACACATGAGCAACTTTCGATGTGCATGGACATTAAAAATGTATTTCCTGTGACTGGTTCTGGCTGAAAATCATTTCATTTATTGTAGTTATCAATAAAAATAGCCATATGAGTTTCTACAGATATGGCCTAATTCTTTTGGGAGATATTTAGCATCCTATGGGGAAGGTGATGTTCTATACAAGAAAAACACTTATGTCCGTCTGTATGTTCATCTGTTTGTCTGTATGTAACGCTTGACAACAAATTTAGCGACTGTCGGAAAATGCCACCAAATTTATTTCTGGTTACAAAGTACCTACTCACTCAATAATTAAGGGAATATTGCCTTTTTCTTATAATTTCTTTTACTTTAAATCAATTTTTTTTAATATCACTAGAAATTAGCATGTTAAGTTAATATTAACGGTTTTGAAGATTTGGTTTTATCCAAGCGATCAAAAATAATTTTACTTCAGTAGCTTTTGGTATGAATTTCAAAATAGTTTAACGTACAAAATAGTTGGCAAAATGGCGTGACATATCTTAGGACGGCTAACAAAACAGCTGGCGATCATTAAATACCGTTCTACAAATATTGTAAGTTTCTTCTACATAAAAATGTACAAATAAAACAGTAACTTTTAAACTTTTTAACATAATTATTTTAGGGGCGGGACAGATCAGTGATTAGCGCACGCGGATTGCAGTCGGGCGGCCTAAGTTTGATTCCCGGCTCTGCCCAAACTATCTCCATGTTCAAGCGAAGTACGGGCACGTTAAATATGTGGGGATTCGTATGTGCTTCTGATAGGTGAAGGAGGGTACAGTCCCTGTGGATGCCGTCTCCACTTGGCTCCGGTCTAAATTGGATGGTACTTCCCGGCCGTCCAAACGTATACTTTATATCTTCGAGTATGTCAGACCGTCTGGGTCAAGAACAAAAGCATAATTATTTTATAACCTAGTTTATAAATCAGATATAAAATATTAAAATAAAGAGAATATTCAGCATGGTTTGTTCAAACCGAAAATCAATAGGTGTTTGACGTTTATTTATTAAAACAATCGTCTCAAGTGTCATTCAATAATTTGTTCAAGAGATATCGTGCTCATAGACATAGAGACAAAAACATACACTTGTAAAAAGACAAACAAACAGACATCAATGGAAGTGGCTATTTTATATGTAGGGATGCTTTAAAAGTGTAAATCTATAAACAGTCAATAATTAGATTTTTAACTGTATCACAAGTAATTTTCTTACACATAATGTATATTATATTGAACGTAATAAAACATAGCATAAAAGTAGGTCTAAAAATATTTAATATCTGCAGAAACTGCATACTTGGTAATAGATTTAAATAAAAAACATGTAAACATTAAATTACAACTTTGAAATTGATCTAGAAATATGCACACTTATCAACCATCAATAATATTTGCCTGTGCATAACCTTGCATCAACAATTTCTGTTATTTGTATTATGTAAATTCTGCATAAGCAATTGCTGTAAAAGAAATAAGTTATAAATAATATAAAAAATTTTCTATATAGTCTCACAAACGCGATTGCCTTTCTCAAAGTTTAATTTAAACCACCAGTGAATACATACTACGAAATCAATTTATGAAATATATATTTATAACCATTTATATATAATTTATTGTTTACTTTATAAAGAAATTTCTCTCCGTCTCCTTTAACTCCAGACATATTTTATGAATAAAATATAATACTGTGATTGGTTTTGCATATAGAGGTAAGAAGAAGCTCAAAGACGAAATATTACTTACAAAAATTCTTACAATAGATAAATATTTCCCCAAAAGAAAATATAAAAATATATTACTAACGTATGAAGAATTCAAATATGTCGTTGGGCTTCTTGGAGTTTTATATAAAAGTATGTTTTATAGAATAAAATATGAAGCAAAGCAGAATGTAGAAATTCTAGCAATATTATATTTAACACACACACACATATATATATATATATATATGTGTGTGTGTGCAAAAACCCAACTTTAGCTTATCCGTTACAAATAAATAACTATAGACAAAAATAAAGGATACAAATAGTAGGTAACTTATCGCTATAATGGTAAAATAGGGATTAGGGGAATAATTGTATACAAATATAAATAGTAAATAGATTTATATATATATAAATATATAAAATGTATGAAAGAGCAAATATGGCAAAAATGAGAAAAAGTAATAAAAATTAGCTCAAGGTGAAAGATCAAGAGAAGGAGAACATTATTGTGACTACGGGCCAAGGTCCGGAGTAACCGCCATGTAACCGCCGGCCGGAGTAACCGCCGCGGAGTAACCGCTCGGGCAGCAGTTAAATGGACTAAGAGTGACTCAATAAGGTGCTGGAAGGTGTTTACAGGTATGTGGGGCTATGTGAAGACTGTAGTGCATGTGCCAGCTACTGGAGGGTGCGTGGTAGAGTATACTTACAGCGAACAATCCTTCGAGGTGATCAAACAGATGCTCAATTGGGTTTAAGTCTGGGGAATTAGGGAGTCGAAAGTCTTAACTTTGAAGTCTTCATCGTGCTTCCCCAACCACTCTCCGGCAGTTCTCGCTGTGTAACACGTCGCATTGTCGTGCTGATAGATCTCATCCGTCCTAGACAATCAGCATGTAATCAGCAGCGCCCTCTATTGACAAAATTTTAAACTAACATTTTTTTCTCTACCAAAAAAATTCCCCTTCATGAGACTAACTTTGTCGCCAACTGCATTCAAATATACCAATTCCTTCAACTTTTAGGTATTTTTAAACTAATTCGGAATTTATGGAACACCCTGTATATATATATATATATATATATATATATATATAATATTTACATTAAGTAAAATGGAAAGAAAATAAAATCCAAACAAGAGAATATAATGCTACTATTTTTATATGTTGAATATCCAAGATCGCCATACTTACCCTAGGGCATGAGTAGCTATTTAAGCTGCCCGGAAAGGCTATATTTATATATGAAAAACCTTTGATTCTTGGACAACCAAAAATTAAGAAGAATGCAAATCCTTCAAGAATGCAATCTTTTCAGATTGCTACATCAATTTTATGACCTGAAGTATAGTAGAAATCGCTTATATTCTATCCAATACTCTAAAATTCTAACAACGTTAAATGGAATCGCATTCTCGTAAATACAATATAAACACAACAGCAAATAAAACAATTTAAAGCTCACATTTTTCGTTAAATACAATAACAAAAATCCTTACTAGTAACAACTTCAAAAACGCAGAAATATCTTATTTCCTATATTAATTTTTTATTATTTTTTTCTATTTATTACAATGAATTTTGTTTTTTCATTTTGCTCAGGTTTAACACTATCAATAATAAATTTCCTCAGCATGTACACCACTTATTTCTAATAGTGTTATATTTTAACATAAAATGATTTATTTAAGTAAGCGTTTCAGTATATTTTGGAAAAGTACCTCAAAGTGCTCTGTGTACTTGCACCTTTCTTTTATTACTGAGGTGTACCCGGCGTTCTGCTATAAACAGAATAAGAAAGGGAAAAAAAGCATTCACAAAGTGTTCCAGCTGCGAAATTGCTTTCTGCGTTGCATGGCCACTTGAAAAAATAGGGGTAAAGTTAAGAAGCAAAATGGCGTAATGGAATGAAGTGAACATTCCGTTGAAATATGAGAAATCTTTATCCATTTTACAGAATGTCTTATATATGGGGACTGCTCAACACGCGAGTCTCATATATTTTTCATTATTTTACAGCTATAGATACATTTAATATTGGATTTGTATTCTTCTATTCAGTCAGCATTTGGAAAGTTGAATACATAAAAAGAATACTTAAACAATCGCTGGAGCAGAAATATATTTATAAACTCCTTAAATATATTTATAAACTTCGTAAAATGAAGCGCAAATCAAGATAAATATGTATACGTACGTTTTGAAAATTCACTGAAATTCCTTCATCAGTGCACAAAGTCTGTATCTCTGCGCCCAAATAAGCGCAAGGCAATATAGACCAAACTGAAATTTCTAAACGACATCACGATATAGCGTCGTCAACTAGTTGCATGACAGAAGTATGAAACAATTTAAATAAGAAACAAGAAAATGTGAACATGGGACGCATACAAGTAAAAATAAAAGGCAGAGAATATGAACTCAAGGAAACAAATATAAAATGATCCTGACAAACCTTGGAAAAATATAGAGTCAATGACAAATCATTAACAGGATTATTTGAGATTATATTAATATAAAAATATTCAAAGTAATCCAAAACGAAAAAGGAAGAACACATTTGGATAATGGAGGCGAAAGAAGAAATTAACCGGCGGCAAGTCATCCAACAATGAGTTAGGATAGAAGATTTATGATTTCTTCTTTTTGCATAATTTTTATGTTATTTTTGGCGGTACTTTAAGGCGCGTTTGGTTTGATCTATGTACGATAGTCTGCATTGGAAATAAATTTGATAATTGGCATATTTCCGCAAAAATAAAATGGAAAGCGAATGATTTTAGTTCAAAACAGGCGACTTGAAAATTAAGCAATGTTATCTCTATCTACATTATTTAATTAGTGGCGTTTATTTAGAACCCGGACAACTCAAAATGCAACGGGTAATTCGTTCTAGGATATAATAATGAAAACATTGTACAAATCTATATAAATAAAATTCAAAATCTGTCTGTCTGTCTGTTTGTCCCACCATCACGGGAGAACGGCTGAATTTGATGAAATTTTGTGGGTAGCCCGGAAATAGACCTACATAAAATATTGTCCATGTTTGGAGTTTCTACGGGCAGTGGTTGTCGAGATATTAATGAAAAACGAAACTTTTCCCTAGGAGTTCTACTCTCTAACACTGTGGTTTATCCAAACGAGAAGGTTGAAAATCGCTTGAAAGTGAATTAAAACTTTATCTCTGAGTTTGGTGGGAGATTTTTTGCGCTATTTAGTGACTTTCTGGAAGCATGAATTGTTTGAAACAGGAATTTAAATAGAAAATCTGTCTCCATAGTTTATTTTTCACAAGTTTTACTCAACAATGAAAAGTATAAAGAAATCAAAATGGTTATTTAATTTCGCAGTTTAATTAGAATATTCCATCTTATATCACGTTGCTCAGAAACGCAATTAAATTAAATCTGTCTGTTAATTTTAATTATAACTTTTTCGATTTGAATAATAAATAAATGGATATAAAAATATATTTTAGAAAATAACGGTTTGATTTTTCTTTTAATTACATAACTTGCAGACTGCGTACATCACTTTCATTTATTTTGGCAAATAGTTTAAGATTATATATTGTCTTTAGCTAATAAACTCATATATTGTGCTTACCCAATAAATTCATTTATCCGATTGTTGAAAAAGAAAAAGAGAAGAACGGGTATATCTTCTAATACAATTTTAGTGTTTTTATTTAGTATATACAAACGGGATCAGGATGTTTTATTCTTCAGATCTGAAGATTCAGGGCTATGAATTTGGCGGAACATCGCTAACTCGACAACTTTTCTTAAATCTTGGCAAATTGACGGAAATGTCGCCAAATTTATAAAATCGACGCAAATCAATGAAATTAAATTTGCTTTCTCAAAATAGAGTACTGAAATAATATTTCGGTAGCATTTCCGATCAGTACATCCTTCCTACTTAGTTACACATTTAATGAAATTATAAAATATCACCAAATTGATAAAAATGTTTGTAAATCCATAAAAATATCATGAAATTGATAAAATTGGCATTAATAAATAAAATTAATTGTGCTTTGTTAAGGGATAGTATTGTGATGATGTTTCGTCAATTTGTCGCAAAATGGGACTATCAGTTCCACAGTCCCACTTGGCGATACATTTAGCGATTTTTTTAAATTATCGCTAAACTGACGAAAATGACGCCAAACATTCCATGGAGATAGCATTATTCAGGCGATATGATTTCGATCAATTTATTTGAAACAAATGATAACATGTCGTTTAGCAACGGATGTAAATCCAATGTGTTTGTTATGCGGCATACGATTTTTATTTAATCTTTTCAGATTTGAATAATAAAGATATATATTTAAAATAAATTTCATTGCATTTTTGACTGGATAATATAAATTACTGTCTTCAAGTTTAAACATTATTGTTATTGATATCGTCAGAGATTATTGATTCAGGAATTATTGATATTTTCAAGTTATTATGCCATTGTTTTATTATGTCAAAAATTGCTTAAACTCGTATAATGTACGTTGTACGAGTAATCTTTTACTAACACGATGGCATATTTTCTAATCTGTGACGACATAAATAGTACGGGGATATATATATATATATATATATATATATATATATATATATATATATATATATACATATATATATATATATATATAAATAAATATATATATGTATATATATTATATATATATATATTCCCATATAATTTTAGTGCTTTCATTCAGGCATATATTGGAGTCAATTACGAGTTTATTGATATTTTCAAATACTACATTAATTTATTATATTTGAAAACTTGACTTTCATCGAAAGAACTGAACTTCATCGAAAAAATGAACTTCATTCAAATGACGGCATTGAAATATAAATTGCCTGGTTTAAACATCTCTAAAATGTTATACCTTCGTCGGTAATAATTTTGGAATTATCATAATACTACGATAAATTATTATACGACGAAATTCATTCAAATGACGTCATAGAAAAAATAACACGTCTGGCTCTCTCCATAAAAGCAGCATTTCATTCATAAAAAATTTCCCATTCATGTCATTCATCACAATACTATAATAATTTATTTTATTTAAAATTTAAGACCATGGAGCTGCAAGTAATAAAACTCTATGCGTAAAATTTCATCGAAGAAAATCGTCTTTCTCTTTGTAAAATCAATGAATATTTCATTCATATCAGCTATGCAAACTCCATGAACAAAATGATTTTGTGTTAAAGAAATACAGTAATTCTAATACAACTCATCCTACATATTTTGCTGTTTACATTTTACATAGGTGAAAAATAGGCTTCGTTGTAGAAATAATCAAATTTGGATGAGCATTTAAACTCAAATATATTGTAATTGCGTTGTTTCAGTATGTAGATGCACAGAATGTATGCAAAAATAAAGTGTTTTTAGGACGGATACAACACTCAATATGAATTAAAAAGAACTTTAAAAATCACGATTTTGAGACCAGATGGATGCCATATATCATTTTGAAGTGGGTCACGTGATATTTTCATATGGTCACGTGATCGTTTCATATAAGAGGTGTTATTATTATTTTAATTTTTATTTCAAAAACTACTGAATATATTTCGCTGAATTTTTTTATATATTTTATGGAACAATTTGAATATTACCTAAAATTTTCGAAGCAAATTGTGAATTTTAAATCCGCTTAAAAAATGTTTGAAAAATTGGGTCCCATAGTGCTCAATGCATTTCATTTTTTCAACCCGGGTTCAATCCAAAACTAATTGGGTGATATTATTCATTTATATTCCCGTATGTCCTACAGACCGTATGAACAACATACTAAAATTTCATTTTGATTAAGTCATTTTTACGGCAGTTATCGTGCTAACAGACGGACAGACAGACAGACAGAATGAACAAAGTCATAACCACCTTTCAACTTTGTTGTAAAGTGTTAAAAACATGATAAACAACATAATATTTTGGACATTAAATTTTAATTTTAAAGTCAAACATAACAATACATTTAAAGTTATATAAAGTTATATTTGATTTTAAACCGCCGATTGAACAATATCTTTACTACTGTATACACTCCCTTAAATATGACAGCTTCATGTAATTCGCAGTTCATTATACGCCACTATAATTAAGACTTGTAATATAGAAATCTATAATATGGATACTCCAAAACTAATATCATAAAAAAAATTCGGTTACGCCTGAGGTTCCCTTCCATCAATATCTGCTTATATCGACCTTTCAGAGGAAGAGACGTGACGGCTTGAGACGAGTTATTTTTGTCACAGACGGACTCAAGGATGAAGTTAATGTAGTTTGTTATGTGTCAACGGCTGACTGATCGAGACGCTCGTCTCAAGCATGGTTCTTTAATATAAGGTAAGGCAGTCAGCCCGGCAAATAATCACGACGGTTAGATTTCGTTATTCGTTATGTCACGGTCCAGAATAAACTTTAAGAGGAGTTACCAAAACACAGAAAGTTGGCATTTTTACATTGGAATTTTATTATATAGACTTTGTAATTTTATTAAAATCGAGTACGTCTTCTAATCATAAAAAGTATATATATCTATATGTGGTGCACATAACACTTATAATAGTTGAAGTTAATTGAAGTTAATTAATTGCATTGCGTTTTAACATGAAATGCCGGTTTAAGCCACCATATTATCTTCAGTGCGAGTTCCTGTAATAAAATATTTATTAACATACTACCACAATTAACTGCACCATTTTAATTTAAAAAAATTATTTATTTCGAATATTCTCTTAATTGTTAAATTAATTACAACAATATATCACATATTATTTTGCGGAGGAGATTGGACATGTTGTGTAATGTTGTGTGAGACCAGGTAAATTATAATTATCAAAATGGTCTATGGCCTGCTACAATAATGGATACGAACATACTTTCAATTTCTCTTGCAAATTTAACACACAGCTCGTATATTGTTTCTATTTCATCTTGATCTCTATAGTACTACATCTGGTATTCAACTCATCTCATCTGTTGTTGGAGTGTTTATCTCAGGACATTTTGTTGAAGTCTCTCCGGAATCTGACGTTTAAGTGTATATTAGGACATTTCGTTACCGTCTCTGCAATCTGACGTTCAAGTGTATATCAGTACATTTCCTTTCTGTCCCACTGTCTTGGAAGGGTATCTGGAATCGCTGTAGAACCTTTTGGTTGCCGTCTCTTTCCGCCTGAGGTCCGACACGACTCCTCGGCTACCATCGGTCGACCTAAGAGCAATGCGACCAGCCATCCTCCATATTGGTTAACATTTTTAACCAATCTCGAGGCTTCACTTTAGCCTCCTAGGTTTATGGCCTACTTGACCTCTCGGGTTTACATTTCGGGTCTAAAGAGGCAATGTTGTCAATCCCATATAAGTGTTTAAAAGTATTTTATGATATATGAATTTAAATAAAATGTTAATGGTTTTATACTGTGATGTTAAAGGCTAAACAAATATGATGTATTTTATGAAAATATCAATGATGAAAATTTAGTAAATCAATGGATACTGAATTGTGTAAAAATAACATGAAAATAATAATGTTGTGTAATTTGTAAAAAAAAGTTGTTAAATGTTAAAGGTATCAGTAAATGTATATAAATGTGTAATATTAGGTGATGAATAGGCATATACACAGAATTTCATAATTTAGTCCAAATTTAAATTTTGCTTGAATGTGAAGCTCGACCTGATATAATGTTGATGAGTACATAACTTATATATATAGCGTATAATATGTCGAAAACCCAGATCGCACGACCAACCCTAAGGCTTATGGTAGCTATTTGTGTGGCCGGCGTGTTGTTGTTGAAACCCAGACCGTCCGACCTACCAGAAAGGTGTAAGGTAACAGTTTGGACGGTCGGGAAGTGCCACCCAATTTAGACCGGAACCCAGTGGGGGAGGCATCCACAGGGACCGTACCCTCCTTCCCCTACCACCAACCTCTCGGAAGGACTTTCGGACCCACATGTTTAACGTGATCGTACTCCGCATGAACACGGCGGCAGTTTTGGCAGCGGCTGGAATCGAACCCGGGCCTACCGAGTGCAACTCCAGCGCGCTAACCAATGGGCTACCGCGCCCTTGTGGCCGGCGTGTGTATAAACTTTTATATGCACAACAAAACTTTGTGAATCATAGAAGAACTATGATAAACTTTCACCAAGGCAACATGACAATTATAGAGTTGGCAGTGACCCGAACTTCATTGGTGTTTCTTCTTATTTGTTTATTTGTGTCGACCGGAGATATGTGACACCAAGAATAGGTGAGCGAGCTTTGTGTTCATTACTTATTAGGTCTGTAATTTTAGACAATGACATCAGACTTAAGGACGCCAGTTTTACAGCACCCTGACCCGAGAGGTCAAGTAGGCCATAAACCTAGGAGGTTAATTGAAGCCATGAGAATTGATTAAAAATGTTAATTAATATGGACGATGTCTGGTCGCATTGCCTTGAGTTCGACCACTAGTAGCCGAAGAGACGTGTCAGACCTCAGGCAAAAAGAGGCGGCAATCAAAAGGTTCTACAGAGATTCCAGATACACGTCGATGACATAAAGACGAGAACGATATGCCCTGATATAGACTCGAACGTAAGATTCTAGTGTGACTGCAACGAAATGTCCTGATATACACTTGAACGTCAGATTGCAGGGAGACGGCGACAAAATGTCCTAATATACACATGAACGTCAGATTCCGGAGAGACTTCAACGAAATATCCTGAAATAAACACTTCAACTACAGATGAGATGAGTACCAGATGCAGTACTATAGAGATCGAAATGAAACAATACCCACGTACGAGTTGTGTGTTAAATTTGCAAGAGAAATTGATGATATGTGCATATCCATTATTTTAGCATGTCATAGACCATTTTGATAATTACAATTTACCTGGTCTCGCATGTCCAATCTCCTCCGCAAAATAATAATATTATTGTAATTAATTTGATAATTAAGATATTGTTCGTAATAAATACTGTTATTTTTAAAGTTAAAATGGTGCAGTTAATTGTGGTAGTATGTGTGAGACCAGATTTGTGAAAGATTTGGTGGGACAGTTTTATGTTCTTTATTTATTAAGGCTCTAATGTTGGACAACGATACCAGACGTAAGGACGGCAGGTTTTACACCACTTTGCCCCGAGAGGTCAATGAGGTCATAAACCTAAGAGGCTACATATATCCACGCGAGTGGTTAAAAACTTGTAACAAATCTGGAAGATGCCTGATCGCATTGCTCTAAGGTCGACCAATCAGAGCGACAAGGGGCATTATAGACAGCAGGCAAAGAAGGTGGCTACAAAAGATTCTAGGTGATATTGAGAACTACTTCTACGACAGATTTCACGACAACTACTACTGCAGTAGCGATTTTTCATGGAGAGATGCAGCAGAGAAGTATTCCGCAAGTTTTGCAAACATAGTATTCCGTAGAAATTCCACAGAAATTTCCAATGCCTTGATATACAGAACGTCAACAGTAGATGCCAGATCAACTGCAGTATAATTAGCAGTACCACACCCTGAGTGGGTAACAATACAACTACTCTGACTAAGAGTTAGATCAATGTCCAAAGACAGACTTGAAGGTATGTGTTCCTCAATTATTGTTGAAGGTCATAAATGCATTTTAGGCATTTTTAATTAACTGCTCTCACATTTGCTCTTTCCGCCGCAATTAATATGAACAATTGCTGTAATTAATTTCATAAGTACTCTATGTTGTTAATAAATGATTTTATTTTAAAGTTATTTTTTTTTCTTTTTTTTTAATGGCCAGTTACTTGACTTTCGTCATTCGCCTTTCGTCAGCGGCCAGAACGTGAACCATTTAGCCGTCCTAAGACGTTGCCCCAGGCGCACCAGAGGGGGACGGAACACACTGCGCCCACAACACAAACATCCATGCCTTACGCGGGACTCGAATCCACAACGCGGCGGTCGAGCGATTGTTGTGGAAACGCTCGCCTTGACCACTCGACCACTTCGTCGGCTTTTATTTTAAAGTTAAAATGATGCAATTACTTGTAGTATTATGTTAATAAATATTATTATTCCAGGACTCGCACTGAAGATAAGTAAGGTGGGTTTAACAGTCACACAACGCAATGTGTTTAATGTTATAAGGATTAACAATTTACGATAATTCGATCATAATTATGAATAATTTAATAAGTCTAAAACCCAACTTTCGTCTTTTTACTGATCTTAATAAATATTTTATTACAGGAACTCGCACTGAAGATAATATGGTGGATTAAAGTAAAATTTTATGTTACAGCGCAATGTAATTAATTAACTTCAACTATTATTCCTTTTTCAAGCACCACACTATATTAAAAAAATAGCTGACGCCGCCGCTGTTTGAAAAATTTCTCGTTTCTCGAGATTCTTTGCTTCGTACCACAAAAACTACTGCATATAAAAATATGAAATTTCGTACATTTATAGAAAAAGCTTTGGGAAATACGCTGAAATAAACCATTTTTTTAAAATAATAAGAAATAAACCATTTTATATATTGAATACATTATATATACATTTTATATATTGAAACCATTTTATATATTGAATACATTATATATACATTTTATATATTGAAACCATTTTATATATTGCTGAAATAAACCGTTTTATATATTGTAGTTTAAGAAATATTTAATGTCGAAATCAAAGACAAAATATTTGAGCTCCAGTTCGCGTCCTGGATAGACTAACAATAGCAAGACCACGAATTTTGAGAGGCAGATACCTACATGGGTGAGTTTTAGCAGGACGGAGCCCTGTTTTTTATATTTCGATGTAGTTTTTGAGATATTTTAATTTGTATGCACTTCTGAAGTGATTTTTTTTTTCAAATCGGCACGTCTAGCGATTTTTCTGTCTCGTACCGTAAAAAACCATACAAACATATAAAATTTGGTACATTTATAGAGAAATAATAGGGTAACACGATAAAAGAGACCGTTTATCGATTTAAACTGTAGTTTGGCATGAAATAGCTCGCGGAGAGAGCTCATTTGCGGGCCATTTCGCAAAAAAGGTGGGTTCTTCTATCCCGCATCGTATCAAAAACTAATCAGTACCAGGGTCACTCAGAGGTGACTTGCCTACCAAATTTTATGAAATTTGGTCCATAAGTTTTTGAGTTAGAGTGGATACATACATTACACAGACGTCACGCTGATAGTGATATTTAGCTTCGAACTGAATTTTAAATTTCTACTTTTATATATTATACTTTTATACATATATATGCGTTACAAGTACAAAAATATTGTCAGCCATGAACCAGCTTTAAAAATTAAACTTAACAAATCAGCGAAAAAAAGGAAATATGTTTATCAATTCATGAACCGTAGTCGGTCATGATAGACAGACAGACAGACAAAAACATGTTTTCATTTCCTGTTATTATGCACTTTCTTACTATAGTGTGACAAGAAACGTATACAAAATTTTCCATGCACTCAGCCATAATGCCTGAAAAAATTTCATTCAAATCCATTTCAAACTTTAGAATATATTTCTATGAATAGCGTGTATTCAAATCTCGCCTTTTGTGTATTAGATTATACACAAAAGTACGAAAAGCTAAGTGAGTTGAAGATGAATTTTGAAGTGTATTTCAAAATGCAATTTCAACCAGTTATTTCTTGTTTATTACAGTAATATTGAATATAATTTTAAAATTAAATTTCGATATATGATGATGGAATTATATTTATAATAAATCTTTTCAAACTAACGTTTCATCAAATCAAAGTTTGGTGATTATCATATACACGATATAAATTAACTAGAAAGTAGCTCAACTCGACTTTCTCATGCCAAATTGATTTTTTTCTCAAATTTCACAAAACAATTTTGAAAAATCGGTATCGTGGATTCAAATAATTACAACTATAGTGTGTTACCCTTCACTTTAAAGGGCTTGAATATTTTTTCGATTGATACCATATTTGATAATGTACCTCCCGGGGGGCTTTACCTGCCTCCTAAAAAGGAGGGGGCGGCTAATGACGTCACTAACAAAAAATTATATCGCGGCCATTTTTCGCAGCAATGGTTGAAACTGTTAAGTCTTGGGTTAATTGAGCAATAAATAAATCATTATATGCATGATTATGCCAAATTCTGTCCTATGCTATCATGTTAAAAAATTATGAAATTCTGAATAAAATTCAAAGTTTTTGCTCGGATTTAAAAAAAAAATTCTATCTAGTTCAAGATTTTTTGATAACGAAGCCGGATATAAAGTTTAGTGAAAATCCATTGATATGGCTGCTATCGTGTGCACAAAAAGTCTACCACAGACATCAGCCAGAGGGGAGGACATCACTCCAAAAATAGACAAAATGTGTTCAGAAGGTCTTAAAACATACAGTGGCGTCAAATATCTCGAAATCGAAAAATTTCGTGAAAACAACACTACGTATGAGAAAATAAAAATCGAAACTAACCAATATGTAGTGAAAATATATATGATAAATGCAGAAACGGTTCAATTTATTTCTCATTCTTTAAAATATATTTTGTTTATTTTAAAATATGTTAATGTTTTCCGAAACTGCGTGGAACAGTTCCAGCACTTTTGTAATATCACCCCCAAAAACAGTCGGTGAAATATTTCAACTTTATATTCATAATCATAGTTTTACACCAAAACAGCGCCGAAATGTTTCCAAGAAATTGGATTCGTAGCCGCTCCTTTTTCCGTATAAATATACGGCCAACAAATGAAATCCTAGAGTTGACCACAGCCGTTTCACATATATTTTGACATCTGCTACTATAAACAAAAGCCGAAATATGGAAGTCAGCTGAGCGAAAACATATGATAAAGAAATATTTGCGACCTAAATATTTCCCGGACTTGCGAAATATACTATTTTGCTTTCATTGTCATAAAGAATTCTCCATCTTTAAAGTATAAAGCGGAAATGCTGTATTTATCATCTGGTCACGCATATGATATGGAAATAAAAGGTGAGATTGTATTGGGTGCGAAATATACATTCATTTTGTGAATACGAGTACTGACTTTTTTATAAGTTCGGTTTTTTCGGCAGTGGAATGTAAAAGGGACAAATTATAGAATGGCCAAAAGAATTTATTAGTTTTAGATGAAAGAATGTAAAAATACGTAAATACTACAAGAGACACACACCAGCTGTTGTTTGGTATTAAAAATATGTGTAAGCTTTAAAAGTATTGTAGATACTTTTGTGAAAATAATAGTGTAAAATGTTTAAGAATAATGATAATTTTATAGAAAAACAACATCGCGGAAAATCTAAGTGACGTACGGCTATAACATTTGGCACACAAGTACTTCAGGACCCGGGAAGGTGCACCTCGGTGTTAATATTTTGTTTTTAATTTCGAATTTGTGTTATATCTTTATTTGTTGTATTTCAAACAAACTTTAAACGGGACCCAAAAGACTAATAGAAGGATTTTTGTAAATTTTTAAAAAGTATATACTTTTCTTGTGTTGAAACGTTCTCATCTTAATACCACACCATCGATGCAGATGTTTTTTTTATTACAATTATATATATATATATATATATATACTCCATTCGTTCGTAAGATATAGCTACCAAAGACTTATGGACACACACACACACATATACTTAAACAAACACACACGTCAATAACATAATATTGGAATTAGAAGTTTTAAACCAAACAAAATTGTTTCTTACTTTAATTTACAGCACTTTCTGGAATCAATAATATAAATGAGGTCTTATTTATTAATAGTACATTCATTAAAATATCGCACTTTCAAAGAATAATTAAAGTTTCATAAAAAATGTGCTTTACAAAGCTTTGTTTCCACTAGCGAGCACTAAATAATAGAAAGTAGCAATCAATCAGCTTTTCAGCACGTTCTTTGACCGTTGCACAGGCGCAAATCACCCCCTCTTCTTGTGCAGCGAAAAAGTCGCTAAACAGGAAAAAACATGAACTTTTTATCGAAACACCCAGGGATTTATTAGGGAATGCTTATAATATTGTTAACATGTTATATCTGAAATATCAAGTTTTTTATCAATGTTCGAGATTTTAAAAATCTGTCATTTTGTTGCCAGTACAACTGATGAAATTCTTTAGTAGGTGAGCTATAAAGACCTCCCCATACACAAAAAAACGTGTTTCTCTCACCTATACTTTCCTCACCCATACTTTGTGGAGTCATATTATATCAACCCTGCGTTTGAAGAGTGATAGCAAAAATATGCAATTATTAAATGCAATTATTAAAATAATATGCAATTAATAAAATACTAAAAAATAAAGTTACAACAGAAGAAATTGATGTTTTATAGAACTTAGAGCTGCGAATAGAACTCGTGTCCTCCAAGTGCAATATCCATGACTTAACCACTGGTCTGTCTTGCCTCATTTTCTTTTCTGAATAGGTTCTTTCGCGTTTTTTGGAATTTTAAAATATCTATATAAAAGAAACAATCGACTTTAGCTAAAACCGGCCTTTACTCGCCCTTAGTAATTCATCTGTCTATCGTTAGTAAAACGCGGTTCTGACTTCATTTGTGAATGAAAAGATAGATTTTCCGCACACCTTTTTTTTACCCCCCAAAATGAGTTGTTTTTACAAATATTTAAAATCTGTCAAATTTTCCGAATTTTCGAAAATCATCCCGAATTTTTGAAAGGTCCCTCTTCGGTTTAATGCGTATGTTTAAAAAAAACCCCGCTCGTTTCTAAACCGCGTGGGGTCTTCACCATTCCATTTACATACATATACGTTCATACTTACATGCACATGCAATCAGCAATGGATTAAAGTCAGCATTGAGTGAGGCATAGGCAAAAAATAAGGATATCTTACAATTTTTTAAAGAAGATTTTTTCTACCACAAAAATGTCAATCTATATTTCACATAGCCAGGATACTAGGAGATGACACAAAAACAATCCGGGCAGGGTCTAAGGCGAAAATAAAAATAGGCAGAGAAGCAGGTTGAACTGCTTGCTACGCATTGCAACTGCAGCTTCGTTTGGCAAATAGCTTCACTTAGGTCAGCGATTCACGACTTACTTTTATGCAAAAATAAGAACCCGAATCCAATTAGGAAATGTTAATTGCTATACAACTTACTAAGAAAAACAACTGCACTGACCCAACATGCCGCTTGTAATAGACGACCAAGCTATTTCCAAAGTAGCAAGTTCCCTAATGGTAAGGTCATGACTGCTTTACTTCACTATAACTCAATTTGAAGTCTTGCGTAAATGAGTAACCGATCGTGTCACCCGATCCTGCAGACACATTTGTATTAGTAACCTGATTGACACAGCTCTATCGAACCCATTCCGAGACTTCACTGATTTCGAGACTAAATAAATACTCTCCGTTAGCTTTTCCACCGCCCAGAATGAATTTTGGGAGAAAAAACCCAGATCAATGACATTATCAATTGCCGAAGTTGTATTTATAAGGTTTTGTGTATTATATTCTTTCAATTTTACTCTATAATATATTTGACACAGCAACATATTCAAAATCGACGTCTTAGATTTCGAGACAAACTCCCGATCTATACGATTATGTGGGTTTTGAAAACATTGAATTCATTTAATTCCAAATATGGAACTGGAACTTGTAAATGTCCTGATAAAAATTCACTCATTCTATTCTCACATATCTTTGGTATTTTTATTGCCATAATTTTAAATATTTGTAACGCTAATTTTATCAACAGCATGCGAGTTTGAAGATGAGATGTTGTTTTTAAACTGGATTCTAGACTTGTTGCTAGTGATTAACAAAAAATTACCAAATACGCCATTTAAGTTGTAAGATAGAGCAGTTTTACGGTGTAATAATAAATTGAACAAGTATTTTGTCTAAAACGGGATTCTTTAAAATATGCATTGAACTTTTGATAACAATATAGATTGGACTTAATTCCTTGACTGCCAATTCACATAAATTATCACGCTATATTGCGCACTCACATTCACATTATCTTGTAACCATAATGACATTTATGTTGCATTGCTATTTCCATAGCCGTATATTCACAATTAGTTAATTAGTCAATTATGATCATCTCTTGCAAATCCCTGTATATACATAGCCTATACGTATAATTGTATTTTAAATGATAAAATTAGTGCGTATTGGTGTGTATTGGGGCACCATATATGTAATCGGCATATCCATCCCCAATAGAACCTCGCTTCACAGATGAGATAAGTTTAGCACACTGTATTCATAATGATATATTACTATTTCCCAGACGATACGATTTGAAACAAACTGTCCCAGTGAGGAATGACATATGCATGACGATAAATGTTTATATTCCGGAATATATATATATATATATATATATATATATATATATATATATATATATATATATATATATATATACATATATATATATACATATATATATATACATATATATATATATATATATATATATATATATAAATATATATATATATATATATATGTATGTATATATATTTATATATATATATAGAGAGAGAGAAACGTGAAAAATATTAAAACTACATATCTAATAGGACATGGATTCTCCTCTTGTCGCCAGAAGATGGGTTACCCAATGAGAATTTAGAAGATCGTTGTTGAAATTTCATACCATATCTGCAAGAGAAGGTTCCTTAGTTCTCGTAAATTATGGTGTTGGGGTGATGCAGCTCGTAAATGTAACTCCAATCATCCCACAAACATTTAATAAGATTCAAGTCTGGTAAATTTGGGATTCATGTCATTAAAGAGAATTCCCCATAATGTTCTTGGAACTATTCCTGCACCTTGCTTGCAGAATTACAGGATGCGTTGTCTTTTTTCCTATCCTCTCCGGTAGGAATATCATAATCACTTAGTCTGCAATGATATTCTCTGAAAGAAATTAAGAGCCAGATTTCAGAGTTCTTGCTACAGGGTTGAGGGATCCTATTGCCCCCCAAGAAAATATTTCCAGGACCATCAAACTATCACCACCCTGGCTGTGTCCCAAAATACATTCAACCGAAATGGTTTCCTTGGGTAAACGGCGCCCATAAGCTGCTCCGTCCACTTGGTGAAACAGAAATCGGGATTCGTCAGATGATTCATCTGTGATTCAATAGAGACAATTATTTGCCCACTGCAGGCATTTACAACGATGACTTATGATAAACATTGGCACACGAATAAGTATAGAGCCATATCCAACAGTATACGATGAATTATGTGTATGGACACATTGACTCCATCGCCATGATTGACATTATGTGTGAAGTCCCTCACAGTACTTTACTTACCTCTGTGGACAAGAGAAGTAAACCTCTGTTGACCTCTGACATCATTGAGGCGTGGGCGTCCCACGCGTCTCGTCGATGACTCGAAGTGCTACCAATTTCAAACCATCTTTGATACATAATAACGAGAACATATAACTATACAGAATAACGGGAACAGCCTACCACCATCGCAGTTTCAGAAATAAGCTTACCTAGATATCGTTCCATGACGATCTGCCTTTTGTTAAAATCTGATAAATCCGTTCGTTCCTTTCCCCCTGTTGCAGCAAAACGAAATATTGGCTGTAAGAACTTCAACCCAGGTTTTACTTATCAGAGAATGCTGACCTTGACACGTGCCAGGCTTTCATTTATCAGATTCCTGACCTTGGCAAGAACCGAGGTCTTTTTCTGTGAGCGCACCAATTTGAATATTGAGCATGTACTGGTGGTGTTAATGCTTTGACTTGTTAGTGCACACGCACGCACACACACACACAGATATATATATATATATATATATGCATTGTGTGTCATAATTGCTATACATATTGATGTCATAAAACGTGTGTTCGATAAGACTTAATTACTCGAAAAATATATCCTAACATGAATATTTTGCATTAGTTATTATTTTGCCTGTATACATCGTATAATATATAGGGGAAGTATTATGCCAGGGTCGAAAATTCGAATAAGACTTTTCGACGGGAAAGTACGTTTCAAGCATCTCTGTACTCGATCGTTTTTGAGGTGGTGTGTGTGCGTATATTTGTATAAGTATATAAGTATGTGTGTATACAGGGTGATTCAAAGCGATGGGCTAAAACTTTAAATGGTGATATAGCACACTGAACGAGCTCTTTTCGTCATACAATGCATGGTCGTAATGCACACGGTTAAACGCTAGAGGGCACTGTCCATCGGACGCATTAAGCGTCTGTTGTTGCACTCGTCGTCAGTTCTACAGAATTCAGAAGGAATGTATTGTTTCATAAATCAGGAGAAGCCCAACGTGCGGAGCTGTGGAAGAGAATGCGAGGAAAACCCAAATCCGTATGTGGTTCCAACACTACGGAGCGCTATCCCATTTTAGCGTGGCTGTGCGAAACGCCTTGGATGCAACATTCCAAGGATGATGAAGTGGTCAAGGTGGTTCCATCACTTGGCCGGCACGATCGCCCTATCTTTCATGTCTGGACTTCTTCCTATGTGTCCATATGAATGTTTCATCTACGACAGCCCCGTCGATTCCGTTGAGGACCTTGTTGCCATGATTTCTGTTGCTGTTGCTGCTGTACGAGAAATGCCTGGTGTTTTCGCCAATGTACTACGATCACTACGTCGCAGGTGTTGGAGGCCGGTGTTTTGTGCAGTGTCTGTAAATTATTCATTGCAATTTGTATTGTAATTTCTTAGATTTCCTGTGTTGTGTAGTTATTTGCTAAAATGTGTTCTGTAATTTCTTCATTTTCTTCATACCTCTTTTGTCAGTCTTGTGGTCCATCATTTCATGCAACAGTGCGTGTAAACTACTAGTGCTTAACCGATTGAGTTACGAACATGCATTGTATGACGAAAGGTGCTTGTTTAGGTCTGTTCTATCACCCTTAAAGTTTTGCTCCATTGTTTCGAATCACCCTGTATATGTGTGTGTCTGCATGTGTGCATTCGTGAGTTTGTGATTGAGACAATATTTCACGAACTAATGGAGCGTTTTAAATGGAATTTGGTATAATCATTACAATCGGTGATTACTAGATTTTGAACTTGATTTTAAACGCAAACGAATGTTCGGAAGACCTCCAATTTGGAAAACATCATTAAAAATTCATAACATTTAATAATGTTACATAAGTGATTATCGCTTATGTAATTTTTCATTTCAAACGAATGGCCCACACTTTAAAACGTTAGCATGAATCGTTCTTGAGATATTGCCGGATTTTTTAATAAACTTATCCAAAATATTACATTATAAGAACGTTTTAACTGTCGTCAAATATGTTCACTTTTGATGCAGTATTATGCGACAAATTTGTTAACATAATCCTGAAGATTCCAATTCGGCGATAAGACCTTGCAATTCCATCCCAGTAGCTCAACGGCAGAGCATCGTCTGGCCAATACGAATATCCAGGGTTCGATTTCTGATTATTGTGATACCAAGGTTCTATACAATGGCGACCGAATAAATTAACCCTATAGGTTAGTGAAGGATTTAGGAGTTTTCAAAGTGTCCCTAGTACGATTAAAACGTATTCAGTGAACCCTGGGATATGGAGCGGTGATTTCATATTGGGAGGATAACAACCAAGTGCTAACCTGGAGCACAAAAATAGCATCAAGAGACTAACCTGTTGTTGTTGTCACCAATCCCCCATGGTGAAGGAGCGCCTGTGCACCACGTGCACTAGACCCCTGGTCCAATGGCGAAGGGGAGAGAGATCTGTAGCTTCACTTTTATTGAGGCTCCTCAAGGGCGGAAGTCTGATTTTGCATCGACAACACAACATCCATACCCGCTGGCGGGATTCGAATCCACATCACGGCAATCCAACGATCAGACGGAAACGCATGCCCCTGACCGCTCCACCACCGGATCGTCTAACCTGTTGTGAAAATTGTAAGGTGTCCAGTCACATTGCCACATTGCATATCAATCTGATATAAGAGGCAGGATAATACAGAGTCCTTTTCGACGATTTAGATCTTGCAATTCTGTCCCAGTAGCTTAAGTGGGAGAGCATCGACCGGCCAGTACAACGATCCGTGGTTCGAGATCCATGTGGTACAGTAAGATTCTTTCACGATTGATTGGTTGAAATAGGAATTACATTTCGTCACTCAATGCCTAATAACCGAATTTCCAGTGCAAAAAAATGGTATGTATCTTGTTTCTTAAATTTCATTCATACATCAGTGTAATAATTCCACAAAAGTCATTCAATTCCACAAAAATCATTCAATTATTCCAGAAGAATTTTATTATAGTATAAAACCTATTTCATGACGTTTTTGAAATAAAAAGCCACGTTGCTTCTTTATAAATGACAGCAGTATAAAAAAGCTGAAATAAAGTTGAAACAGTTGTGCCTAAAACGCCAATCTGACATTTGAAGGTGGGAAATGCAGAGTTCACTCTGGTGATAACAGCTTGTAATTTCATCCCAGTACCTCAACTATATATTCTCATGGATTTAGTGCTTTCCATTCATGAGAGAAATACTTGTTGAAAACCCAGACCACACGACCAACCCGAAGGCTTATGCTAGCAAGATGTGTGGCCGGAGAGAAATACTTGTGTAATAGTTTTGTGTTTTTATGAGCAACATTTCGCCACTTGTCATTTATATATAAAAAAGCATTCTCTTCTGTCTGTTTGTAACGCGTGGCGATAAATTTGGTAAACTCGTCCTCTATGTTGGCGAAATAACATCAAACTGGTCATTCCTCGCCCCAGTTTGACGAAAACATTGTCAAAATTGCACGGAAATGGCGCCAAATTGATGAATTAATTATCAAAATATTTCAATATATGGACTATATTGTTTATTGCAGATGCTATCTATATTGATAGTTACCGATTTACATATGTGCGAAATATAATTTAATTTAGTACTTTGAAATTGTTTTACACGTTGTCATTTGAAAAAGTGTTAAATTAAAAACTTTCTACCGTGTATCATACATAATTGTTTCGATGTGAAAAACGCAAATTAATTGCAATATATAGAAAAAGTTATGTGCTGCCACACTTTGTAATGATGCAACACGCGAGTTTCAGTTATATCTTGATGTATGGCAAATAAACAAATTTTAGTTATTTATAAACATGTTAATTTACAGGCAACATAAGTATAAGGATCCAATGACCACCCAAAAATGTTATAAAAGCGTTACAAATGAGTTCAGGACAATGAACCTAAGTGCTCTAAACTATCTTTAGGCTAAAAGAGTACAGAGTTTTGTGGTGACTGCCTTGTGTCGAAGATGCCCATATGAGAATGTTTTTAGATTCCAGCTGTAAAGCAGAAAGAAACACCCGTCCCACCCGAAGGTATACTTAGACAACGTTTCGACATTGCGAAAACTATCCCGCCGCCCTTGGTACATGCCCTCGGCACAGTCGCCATTTGGCGAAACCACCACCGAGAACAAGGCCGACGCCGATAAGCCAGGACGCCCGGACAGATCCCAGTGCTCTAAACCTGCTGTAAAGAAGGATCTTTAGATTTCAGCGATCGAATATGCTTTCTAGATAGACATCAGAAGGAGATTGTCATTAAACTGTTTATCAGAGGTCCCGTATGAAGGAAACTGCGACTTCGACCATTGCATCGAATCGACTCAAAGTCATTAAGTGTCCTGCATCTTACAGGTATCGTAATATTTATTATACCCTATGAGGTATTGTTTCAACCCAAATGTTTAGTTGATAGGCGTTAATGAAGTCTAAACTTGCGTCATCCCATCGTCCACTTCCAAGATCTAAAATTGGTGGATGCTGCAAATTGATTTTCTTTTAATAATGAACAATAATTTTGAAAATAAGTAATATTTTATGGAATAAAGATTATTTTTATTTACGTTTCCAGAAAAGTAGCTTATTGCCTTCCATCAATTTTCAAGTGGCAGCTAATAACTCCCGGAAATTTAAAAATATTAATTTATATATAAATTTATATATACATTTTAGAAAAGGAGCATATTAAATTAAATGTTTTCAGATCCTCAAAATTGCATTCACCTTTAGGTTTGCCTTATTTATAGTTTTCACTGTTGTTAAAGTTGTATCATAGACAAAATATTCAGCAATTATCAGTAAAGTTATAGTGACCGAAGGCACTGCAGTATTTCAGGCCGACGAAGCAGAAAGCCAAAGTGAAATAGAAGAATAAGCCGTTTTCAATATAATATAAACAGTTATAATAACAGTTCGCTTTTAATAATAAAATGTGGAGAAAACTGAACGAATGACACTTTTAAATTGTTGGTCCTTCCAAGAGGTTGGTAGTAGGGGAAAGAGGGTACGATCCCTGTGGATGCCTCCCCCACTGGGTTCCGGTCTAAATTGGATAGCCCTTCCCGGCCCTTCAAAGAGTTACCTTACACCTTTCTGGTGGGTCGGGCGGTCTGAGCCTCAACAACAACTTTTAAATTGTCTAATTGTCTTTTAAATTGTCTAAATTGTCAACTTTTAAATTGCCTTCTAAAATACCGCATATATTTGCATTGTACTTTTTTTTTCTCTAGAAACACCTCGTTTTTTACAAGCTGTCCGTGTGATTGTATTTCGAATACTTCTACATTAAAACTGGCAAACGTTTTAAATTTATTTAGAAATGGTTAAGTGTTTAACATATAGTGCAGAAATCAATTAACAGGGATAATAAACTTACACATAGCATAAAAAATCATTTTTGTATGACCATCGTGCTGTTTGTTATTTTTCAGATCATTCAATATAATAAAGTCGCATTCACGACACATAGCTCATAAAAAGAAAGCAAATTATTTTGATTTTGTGGTCTCCTGTGAAATTCCCCTGGACAATGAATTAAATGCAGCAGGATCGTTAAATTCAATTATATGCCTAAATATTAGATGTGTTTTTTTTAACTTCAACGCAGTTATTATGTTAAATATTTCTCCATCTTTAACATGCGAAACCGATCATATCAAAAATTTTAGAGTACAGCAGAACTCCTTGAAAATATTTTTCTATAGATACAGAATGTATCATAATAAGTGTTACAATGTTTGACTGTCAATAGGGTATGTCGTTGTGATGCAAACATCGTTTACAATTTTTCGAAGCGCATAACTTTATTATAGAAGTATTAGGGCCTACATTATTATGACGGTATATCAACTATTTAGCTTTAGCAGTAAAGATCTAAAGGAATAACATGCCCTGAACACGTAATAATTGCTTACTGTTACATAAGTTTAGTTTTCTGTGTATTATTTTAAAACATTCTGTACATATTTTTAGCATGTACATAACTAGAATGTATTACTACATATTGACACTTTACGTTAAAATATATGAGCAAATTTTCTCGTAAGGTAAGAACAGTTGATCTTTATCATGACGACATTATTCTAAGCATGCCTTTTTTCAAGTGTGAAAAACATGTTTGTAGTATATTTAAGGTATAATGCTGGATATTTAAGTAATTTCAGCATTACTTTTAAAGTATATGTGACACCACAAAACTTTCGGTTGTAAAATATCCGTAATGGTGCTATATTTCTAAAATATATAAACGTTTTTTGCATCATAATGCGGCACTTACAGCTCCTTATATTTGTTAAGGTAAACCCTGCATACTACCAACATGCTGCTGGGGAAGTACAGAGTATTTACAAATGAATGTGTTTATTTACACATTAATGATTGGATTATGCAGTTACAATCCAACTACGCTAGGATAACCTTGTTTCTAATTTCTATTCAATTCATATATATGTTTTTCAGTTAAATATTAATTTCAGATGCATTTAATATGTGATACTGCTGGCACTCTAGAGATGAAACAAATTGCTAACACTCTTCCAATGAAGGTGGAAATGCGAAACATAAACGGTTGTCTGAAATAATACACGTTAACGTTTCAACGTGCCTGTGAGAGCATCATATTCTTTAGTTTTCTATTTCCTTGTATAGTTCAGCCAGACGCTATATCATGTCTCGGGAATAAATAATCAGGATACAATGGTATCATACTGACGAAATAAACTAAATTAACTATTTTGGTGTTCGCGTGTCAATTGATTTGATTTTCAGAAAAAATTGCTTATTTGTCAATTATCAAGTTCGGATTATTCATAACTTCACACAATTTGTATTAGATTACGATTCATAATTAATATTTGCGAATGTAAAGTAATGAATAATATAATAAATATTATTTACTTCAGTAAGAGTAATTTTAGGGTTAGTTACCATGGTTAATTACCATAGAACTAAGCATCCAAGCCGACAGTCAATATTAATTATAATAGAATTTAGTCTGAAGTAATCCATCTCGTTACAGGTCATATATATAATGGCGAGATCCACCTCTTCGAACACCATCTTCTGCAAGGTGTTAAAACATTCTGATTCTCACATGTAAAAAGATATGCACTTACTTCGAAGAGAGGAGGGGTTCCAGAATGCTATATCAGGGAGGGATATCCTCGTGGTTAAGGCACAGGGAAAGCACTCGAAGAAACCGAGTTTGATTCTCGGCGCTGCCCAAACCATTACTAATACGAGCACATTATATCTGTGGGTCCCAAAAATCCTTTCGAGAGGTTGGTATCTTGGGAAAGAGGTCTGTACCTGTGGATTTCGCTCCCATTGGACTTCGGTCTAAATTTGGTGGAGTTACCCCGGCCGTCCAAATAGATGCCTTACACCTTCGGGTATGTTGGACGATCTGGGTTAAAAGAAAGGAAGTAAAAAAATGTTCTATCGTGATACAGCATTCTAAGGTATCGGATCATGAGAAACAGTTGATCCTTTCTGTTTTCTATATAAAGAGGAAGTGGTAGAGGAGCATTTAATGCTGGAAAAGCTTATATTATAAGCACATTTAATCGGATAGTTTATAATCATAGTCCTTCGAGGCTGTGAAGATGCATTACTTAGACACATTGGAATGAGAAAGCTTACCTTATGAGCAAGATTGGGTACCAAAATAACATTTGTCGATGAAAAGAAGGAATGAGTTTATTGCATGGCATGAAATATCGGCATACAAGCGGTAAGTATAACAATATTTTTCGTATCATGAATCTTCGATCTCAGTTTCATTTCAGAAGTGCTTGATATTTTTTAAAATCATTAAAATGCTTATTTTTGAACTGATTTATCTCATTATTCCCAGCTATATATTTTATCCACCTGAATTTGTTTAGAGTATATAAAGAAAATATCCACACTTGCGATAGGTTTAAAAAACCTTTACTGTATAAACCTTACCAAATGTAGTTGTTATTGCTAGTTATTAAATCTAAATCCATCTAAAATCGTATTCTAAGGAACTTATTTATCCTAGCATTTCACCAATTTATAAACTTTGACATATCTGAAAATTTATTTAAAGTTTATAAAGGGCAATTTGAACTAAAGATGATATTTTTATTTTCTGGTGGATTTTTCCGTTTTCATATGTAAATTTATTAATGTACATATTAATTTTACCAAGTTTGACCTTTAATTCTATTGAAGCATGTTTAATTTTTGTCGTCATTTTGCTGGCTTTTATCTTTCTAAAACGATTCATTTAAAATTTTTCGTTTTACATAAAGTGTTTCTTTCTTTGTTTAACGTTTAATAAAACCCATGATGAAATATTTATAAAAATTAGGTTTTACTGAAAAATTTGGACTACTATAATCATAAGTATGCAAAAATACATATTATGTACAAATTATATTTTACTAATAATATTTGTAAAAATTAGAATTTCAAACTATCATTGGGTTTCTTTTAAGCATCCTCATGACTTCAAGTTGTGACTAAAAAACAATATTTGACCATCTTTAATAACGGCCGTTTGTTCTTATAGAAACTTGTAGCAAAGGATTTCGGTTGTTTACTGTTACCCATAGATTAAAATGCAATGCATAAATTGGGTACTGTGGGAATAATATTTATTAAACAGTAATCCTTAAAATCATAATATACATAAAAATGATTCAAATTAATTGCATTTATTATGAACAGCTTCCACGTAATATTAATACATAAAACCTATTTCGTTGATGTTAGAAGTATGGTGAATATTGAATTATACATGTGTTCAAAGCTTTTGAAAAACACAAGTTGTTGATATAACCAAAAAAGGTTCTGAATTATTCCTTAGTAAAATAAAACAATATAAATTGCATCAAATAGGATGAAATATATTTTTCTCTAACATTCTTCATGACTCTCATGGGACACGATGAAAAAGCTCTTGCCATCTTTGTACAAAAAATTTTGCGCAGTATTTTTGGTGGAATTCCGGAAAATGATATTTAGAGAAGAAGATAATATAATTTCGAACTACAAATTATATAAATATTATGGCACAATCAAATACATTAAAATTAACAAAATGCAATAAACAGGATTTTTGACAAGAATGGATAATAGCAGAATCATAAAGAAAAAGATTCTGTCCACACTGATCGAGAAAACACCAAGAGGACGACTGAAGTTGAGATGAATCGATTTTGTGGACAAGAACTTTGAAGTGTTAAAGATAAAAACTTGGAGAAGTGTTGTTCCAAGGGAAGGACGCTTGGAAGGATCCTCTGAAGAAGGCCCAGGGTGGGCCTTGGCCTTCTTCAAAGGAGTGAGCTCTCGAGCCATTGATGATGATGATAATTCCTCATAGTCAAAAACATCTTATAAAATTATTCACTACTGTGAATTTTATATACAATATCACTTGTGAGTCATGATGTGAGCATAAGAGTAGTTTTCCAATTCTTACTACTTCCTTGAAGGAAGCATAAGAAAATATATGTCTCTTCAAGGAAATAAAAAAAACTTGTATTCTCACAAACAGTAGTTATATTCTTTGTTATCAGGGTAGTTCATTATACATTGTCATTTAATATCACATCATTTTGTACTAAACATTCCCTGATAAAATATGAAGAAACCCCTAACCGAACTTTATAGAGAAATAGGAAATTTAAGAATATGATGTTCTCATGGGCATAATTTAGAACTGAAACGTGTAGCATTCGAAATAACACTTCATGCTTGCAACTTTTCTCTCTCCGGGAAAATGTTACCGATTCGTTTCGTCTCCCTTGAGTGACAGCCCGTATTAGATTGTAAGCGAAACGTATATTAATATTAACTATAAAGTAAGTATATGAATTGCATTGAAACAGAAACTATCTTACTTTATTATAGTAGGGTGGTATAAACGCATTTGGCAATATATAATTTACAGCCATATATTTAAGCACTTTCATTTCTTAATGTCAGTTGGAATGAACAGCAAATAGAATGAAGTACAAATGGAATAATAGAAAAGTTAATGGAGTTTAATAGAAAATGCTTTAGATAACGAAAGGAATATAATTTTCTAGGTAGTAATGAGGCCGGTTTATACAACGGTACACGAAACTACAAAATCTTTCAGATCTGTCAATTTGTATTTAGATAAAATCCAAGTATTCAAATTGTTTCGCCTCACACTGTTAGAGGATTGTGATTACTCGAAACTTATAGTTCGGTTGTTAGTTATATGTTCAAATATTTTAACTTGTCGGTCTATTTCTATTAGTCAAACTAATATGTAACGTGTAAATAGCGTAACATGTAAGTATGCACACACGAACCGTACTGAAAACACAAATTATAAATTATGAACTTGGGATGATACATAGTAATATATACCATCATATAGGAAGAAGTAGTAGGTATAAATAGTAAAATTAAAGTAAAATAATAAAATATAGTTATTATTTATGTATAACGGGCCCCGCGACTGCAATACTAGCCAATTTTTGGTTGCATCGTTATACTTACACATGCTGCTGTAAATAAAAATTTAATTAGTGGCAAGATATTTACTTCCGTAATTTTTGTAATCCTTATTTATTATGTACTAGAAACTGCGCCAGCATTGCCCAGGATATAAAGCAGGGATTAATTAAATTCATTTAATTTTTCGAAAAGCTTAGTCGTCTGTTGCTCAAACACAAGCTTAAATTACAAAACACACGCTAGTACATAATATGCTTTTGTCCAGGCGCTGGTCCAAAATCTTCCGCAGGTCGCAACAAAGAATGAAAATATCATTCGTTGCTTAATCTTAATAGTTAGAACAGCTCCTTTTCCTAGAGGGTGGAGATCCCGTAGTAGCCAGAACAGCTCCAGAAGTAGACCCGGTCGCTAGTGGGAAGGTTAACTATATTCGTTCAAAGACATCATAGACATATCCCGGATAAAAACATTATAATTAAGTAACGGATGGGTTTATTGGAATATTTTATCTATCGTAATCTGTGATATTGTACGAAAGTGCTGAAATAAAAATGGACGAAGAATGGCAATTCTCAATCTGTCCGATGGTGCCAAGATGGAAACTTTGTGCTAGCATTTTAGGTAGCTAAGGACTCTATTTGTACGAAACCTATTCTAGTTCTGAAGTACCCGTGTTTCAAATTTCATTGTTGTAAAACAGTTCGCGCTATAGACTCGCCTCGATACATTTCGCGATATAGACTCACATACACAGACCGAAACACAGACGTATTTCTTCCTTTATTAAGTAAGATAATGTTATTAATATTTACAGCAATTGAACACATAATATAGAAGGCAAATTAAAACTCGGCATTTGTCACTAGTATGATAGCTGGATCCATATCACGAACAATTTAATATAATTTAATTTAGTATCAACTTTGTAACAGTTTAAGAAATCAAAATAAAGGTATACCTGTAGCTGCCCAGACACAGTTAGTAAAGATTGTTGCAGTCATTCTTGTGGTTAAAACTGTTAAGAGACTTGCATTTTTAACCGTTCAAGTCTTTAGCAAAAATTTTGAATTCAGTTATTTATTGTATCACAGTCTCTATACTCTGGCAACCACTTCTATCAAATTTGTGATTGCCATTCTTAAGTCAAAAGTCTAAGTGATGATCGTAGTCATAGTGCTAAGTGTTAAGTAAAGTCTTCATTCTTGAATTACTTTTAAGTGTTCAGTTCCATGCCATAAGTTGTCCTGTATTCATTCTTTATCTTCTTTATGGAGGTCTTCTTAGACGGTCTTCTTAGGAGGTCTTTCTTTGCTGAGTTCTAGTCACACATTTTAACTATGGTTGGCCCAAACGTCAGGTAGCACGATGTCACGTCCTTGATTCCTTATTTAGTCTGGATGACATGGATGACTATACAAACTAATTTGAAGAAATGCGTAAACATCTGTGACCTAGTAAATTTTTTGACTAGCAACCTGTCAATAACTGAGTCAATCTGGCTAGATTTTGTATTTTCTGTACTTTATGATATCTCATTAACAATTCGGCCTTCTGCAAACACTATTCTTTACTGTATCATTTCATATTTAGATTATTGCTAAATCTCACATCCCAGTATCTTTCTAGTTAACGGAACAGTCTGGTGGAAGAGACACATTAAGCTTATGTAAATATCGCTGGAAGACAATGGAAGACGGATACAAAGAAAATCTATGGAAGCCTTTGTGTTATAAATTTACATTGTATTTCTATTACTTGTCCAAAAAATATATAATTATAATAAGATGAGTTGTTGCTGTTGAGACCCAGACCGTCCGACCTACCAGAAAGGTGTAAGGTAACTGTTTAATATAATAAGATGAGTGTGGATATTGATTGAGTGCAGTCGAAATCATGTTCCCTTATCCAATTTGCTTATTTTGACACGACTCTATGATAATCAGGTAGCAATGATTCATCCAAATTAAATGTAGACTAAGTAAAAAATATTACACACAACTTAATTCAGAGAATATACATTTAATTACCCTTATTTGAAAAGTCACTACTAATCATTCACATTTGGAATGACATATAAATCCGACAAATATTCAAGATAAACTGTTAGCATATAATAGGTACAGGAAACTATCGGTAACTGATTTAACACTTATCAGTTCAAGATTGACGCTTCCTATAGCGTGACAGTCCTCAAACAATCCTACAGGAGATGCAGAATAATCTTGTAATATTAATCTGCTTGTAGTTATTATCGTACACGGATTACGGCCCTAATGGTTAGTGTTACTAAAATCAATAGCAGTTGTTCCAACCTTGATAATTCTGTGAAAGGATGTTACATAGTTATCTCATATATGGAAATATATTTAAAATTTTCTTATACTAATGTTAGCAATTTAGGATAACTGCAAATCATGTAACTATTGGTTTGGTGAAAAACATTTATTTTTTTTGTATTATTTTATAATTAATTAAATATATACCATTAGTTTTAATATTACAACTTATTTTTACGTGGTTATAAATATAATATAATAATTGTCACTGAATTCAAAATATGTGGATGCATGCTTTGGCGCTAAAAATGAATCTAATTTTACCACCAAAAACATACTAACCAAGAAAGATCAATCATGCACAAGCATTGATTATGAAACACTTTCCAACTGAAATGCAATTTCATTTAAAAATTTAAAAAATATGATACATTCAGTGGTGATATCTTTTACATAATCACAGTACTACAGTAAATTATTATACTTATATATTTAAAAGAGTATCGAAATATAAATCATCTGATTCTCTATGCAAAATCAATGAATATTTCATTCATATAACTTGTATTCCAGACTCCAGAGCTAAATAATTTTGTGTGAAAAAATTCAGCAATTCTTATGTAACTCACCTTTCAATCGCTTGAGATATTTGCATTCTGCTTAAGTTAAAATGAGGCTTCGTTGAAGAAATAATAAAAGTTTAGAGATCATTTAAAATCACAACTATTGTAATTGCGTAGGCACGGAATTTAGATACACAGGATAATACGCAGATACACAGATAATATATGTGTGTGTATCTATTCCAAGTATTGGAATCGTGCTGAAGATCGGAACTCGAATTTTGAAGGATCTACACGTTTTGGGACTTCTAGAACACCAAAACACTATTTTTAGGAAGACGTCTGTGTGTGTAAGGGTGTATCTGTGTGTGTTTCTGTGTGTCTGTGAGGATATTGCATCCACTCTAACTGAAAAACTAATGGACCGAATTTCATAAAATTTGGTATGTATGTATTTTGTGGAAAAACCTGATGTTCATTAGATTATAGTACGATTCGTAATAAAAGAATCTGCTTTCTTTGCGAAATGGCCGGCAAAAATTGCCTTTATCCACTCTAGCTAAAAACTAATTGAACAAATTTAACAAAATTTGGTGAATAATATTTCAGTAACCTACAAGAGATTTATATATCAAATTTAATAAAAATTTGGTATATAAATCATTGGTAGGTTATTCTAGTACGATTTGGGAAGAAGGAACGGGCTATTTTTGCGAAATGGCCCGCAAAAATCGTTAAATATAAAAATAAAAGACTACGTATGCTCAATTATATCAATTAAATTCCTATTTTATACGGGATTTTTGACAACAAAAAAATACGACTAACCACATTACTCTAGGACTAGCCGTTCTTGAGATATTCTAGTTTTTTCGCTACGTCACCTTTGACAATAAGTACAGTTATCAAATGAGAGCCAAATTCAATTTTAACGTGCAAATTCAATGTCATTTAATATACTAATGGCTGTTATTTTGTGCAGATAAACTCAAATTATTATTGAAGAAATAAAGACAACGTGAATATGAGTCTGCAGGGTGTGCCCACATCAGAATTTTTAACAATATTACAACAATGATTTATAGAAGTGAACGGGGATTATTTGCAGGCCTTTTCGAAAAAAATGTATGATCCACCAAATTTTTGTAGAATAAAATGTTCAACAAATTTAAGCTGTGTACCAATTTTTTACTCTCTAGGACCAGGAAAGTGCATTAAAAATGCCATCAAAAAAGTATATCATGAAGAGTTATATAAAATTAAAAAAAAAATCGAAAAATTGTTATCTACCATATTTATTTTAAAATGAGAAGCCTCTCTCATATACAAAATAATTAAACTCTTGGAAATAAATTTATTGTATAATATGTCTCTTTTTTCTTTCTGGAGGATATCCCAAAAGTCAGAATTTAATTGAATTTGTTTTTCTCCCTGTATTAAATAATTTTTAATTTAAAAACTACCTAACATATTTCACTGACTTTTTTTTATACATTTTATGGGAGAATGTGAATATTTCCTAAAAATTTCGAAGCAATTTGTGAAATTTAAATTTGCTTAAACAATGTGTAAAAAATTAGGTCCCATAGGATTCAATGTATTTCATTGTTTCAACCCGGGTTCAATAAAAACTAAGTGGGTGTTATTATTTATTTATATTCCCATAGGTCCCACAGGCCGTCTGAAAACATACTAAAATTTCATTTTGATAAAGTCATTTTTACGGCAGTTATCGTGCTAACGGACAGGCAGACAGAATGAAATAACAAGGTCATAAACATTTTTCAACTATGTTGTAAAGTGTTAAAAAGATCAATTATGCATAAAGCATTGATTATGTAACACTTTCCAACTGAACTGCGATGCAATTTTTTTTAAACATCTCTAAAAGGCGATATATTCAGCTTTGATATTCTTGAAATTATCACAATAATACAATAATTTATAATATATGAAAATTTCATTGAAAACAAATGAACTGTATTCAAATAATGTCATGGAAATATAAATCGGCTGGGTCGCTATTAAAAGCAGTTGATATTTCATTCATTAACTTTTCCCATTCCTTTCATTCAGCGGCGATATTTTCAAAATTATCCCAATACTACAATAATTTATTTTACTTAAAAACTTAAAACCATGGAGGTAAAAAAATACTTTGTAACTCCATGCTTAAAACGTCATCAAAAAAGTCAATACGATAGAAAAGTATGTTTCTCTATATATAAAATCAATTAATGTTTCATTTATATCAGCTATATTGCAGACTCCAGAGCTAAATAATTTTGCTTTAAAGAAATTCCACAATTCTTATACAACTCATTTTACAGCTTGATGTGTTTTAATTCTTCATATGTGAAAATCAGGCTTATTTATAAAAATGATCAAAGTTTGATGATCATTTAAATTCCAACATATTGTAATTGCGTAGGCGCAGTATATAGTTGCACAGAAAAAAAATAAAGAAGTTTTAGGACGGATGCAGCACTAAATATAAATTAAAAAGAACTTTAAAAATTGGGATTTTGACACAAGTTGGATGCCATATTTTATTTTGAAGTGGGTCATGTGATCTCCTCGTATAATATGAGTGCAATCACTATTTTAAATTTCATTTAAAAAATTTCCGAACATATTTCGCTGAATTTTTTGTATATATTTTATTGGATAATGTGAATATTTCCTAAAAATTTCGAAGCAATTTGTGAATTTTAAATTTGCTTAAGAAATGCTTGAAAAATGAGGTCCCATAGGGCTCAATGTATTTCATTTTTTCAACCCGGATTTAATCCAAAACTAATTGGGTCATATTATTAATTTACTTTCCATATGTCCCACAGACCGTCTCAACAACATACTAAAATTTCATTTTGAGAAAGTCAATTTTACGGCAGTTGTCGTGCGAACGGTCAGACAGACAGACAGGATAACCAAAGTTACAAACACTTTTCAATTATGTTGTGAAGTGTTATAAAGGGAAACGAAATTCTATTAAAATGGGATATGTCGGAATGATATTAGGGAGTAGCCAAAAAAAAATTCAAGATCTCGAAATATCACACAAAGATTATTCCAAAAATCCCGGGATTTGTAATACTGTCGTGACGGAATTCGTCACTCCTTTGTAAATTACATAACTTCAGTACTTTTAAACTCCTATTTAATTAATTTGTGTCCTGGAACCCTCTCGTCATTTTATCTTATTTAAATATATCTGAATCTGTTTCGAATTGTGGCCATTTTCATGCTATAATAATTTCTCTCACACTCGAGGAACAACGTACGTCGCTCAAGGTCGCACTTGCTTGCGGGTGGAGACAGTTGTCTCCATGTTTTTTCGCTTTGTTGGGTGATGCAATCTTCTGCTGGATTTCGTGTGGTTATACACGTGCCTTGAAATTCGTCGGTTGAAGGGGGCGGATCACTGGATGTGTTTGAAAGCAGTGAAGTTTTGTATTGGAAGAAAGGAGAAGTTGTGAGCCCTTGATATTTTTGATTGGACGGGTTCTGGATCCATCTGGAATGTATTTAAGCTGAGTGATTCTGGATTCGGGGCTCTCTCCCTGGAAACATCTTCGAACTCACGTCGACGCGGGACTTTGCCCCCAGGTTGAGTTACCGTGTCGTGAGGGTCGGGGGAGATGCCACCGCCGCTACCATCGCCACCTCGGTGATTGGGTCTTCGACTTCGTTGGTACCGAGCCTCTTCGCCTGCTGCCGCCGTTGACTGACCGGGAGCCTCCTGTTCCGGTTGCCTGGAGACCGATGTGAAAGAAGATCGTGATGAAGCAGATCCCTGTGCGGGACGTTGCTCGAAACCTTCGAACCGTCCTGCCGCCTCTCCTTGGTCGGGGGAAGTTTTTTCCCCGAGGGAACTCTGACGGATGTTTGGTCTTCGATCCTTATGAGTCCTTCCTGATATGGAGGTAAGCGAACTTTCAATTGGAGGCTGCTGCCTCGACCGTCTTGTGTTCCAGTGAAGTGACCCGCCTGATGATTGATCTCAAGTTTCCTCAAGAGCTGATTTAATAGAAAAATAATGTTTTGAAGTAAATTAGTTAAATTCAATCAAATTGATAATTAAGCGTTCCTCGAGTGTGTGATTCCTCTCCTTGACCATACCAATGTTTTAATAAGTGTATCTGTTATATGTAAAATTTGGAATTAATAATACTTTGAATAGATATTTTAATGCCGGCAAAGAGCCGATGATTTTTGGATGGAAACGGTCCAGTGGTTTTAATTCTAGTATATTTCTGAAATTGAATGCTAACTCCTTTTTCCTAAATATTTGAATAAATGAAGATTAGAAATTAAATTGAGTCTTTATTTGTGTTGATTATGTATTTTTCAGCTTGGTGAAGTTCCTGAGGTAAAGGTTTGGTTTCTGTTTACCTTGGTTTTTGGTTGGGTTTTCCTTCACAGGTCATCAGTTGGAATCCTCCAACTGACGGGAGGTGTGTTTCGAACCTGGGTATGAAATTCGGAGAAAGTTAGACTTTCTCGGTCAGCCGTGTCTGGCGGGAATCCGTTGCGAGATGCCCTCGGAACCCGCTATGACAATACAAAGTCCCGAAAATTCGGAATAAAACACGGTTATTTTATTTTATACTTTCTCAGCACTGAAAAGTTGTTATAGGGATTGCGGTCATCCATTTAAAGCAGTGGTTTACAACTGGTGTGCCATGGATGATAATCAGGTGCGTAGATGGAAGACGTGTTTATTGCTCTTTGCTCCGAAAATATTTAATATCAGATGTTTTCGATGGATAGTCTTGCAATGGCCATTGTAACCGCAGGGAGCAACTGACAAATATAGTTGGTCAGTCGTGTGATGCACTCAAAAAGGGTGTTAACCACTGTTTAAAGAATCAAAACGCCATCAAAATATTACTTAATTTTTTAAAATGCTATCATATTGTATACAATTAATATTAGCACAAATTCTAATCAAAAATCAACATAAAGAATTGAATTAAAAATGAAAATTACTTGAAAATTATGTATATATTTTTTACTTTTTAACAGTTCTGTCTGACTTATAATTTAATCGATAGATCAATAGATATTCGATGCCTAATATATTATCTTATTTGCTGATGGTGCAATTCAGACTGACAACGTACCCTGAAGTTTTCAAAAAATTTTGAGATTTAAGAAAAGGCCAA
>OX578133.1:159189881-159192381 GCA_951213105.1 Amaurobius ferox
TTAAAACAATAAAATATCCATATTTGGTCCTGATCCCAAATTACACAAAATACCTGTCAAATTTCGAACTGTGACGGTGGGATGTGGTTCATATTTGGAAATAGCAAACAAAAAACTTTTGGATTTACTCATAATAGTTATGCATGATATTAAAAGACATAACTCTATTATGATAAAAAACGGACAGGAACTGATAAACCGACTAAAGTTTTGTCATAACGATATCAACTTTAAGAGTTACGACTTTCGAGATCTTTTTAACAATATTGATTTGGATAATTTACAATTGATTCTGAAAGATCTACATGAAGAATACGATCTAAAGCAATTTATAACTTATAGAAGATACATGGACTTGGTAGAATTGGTATTAAAAGAAAACATACTACACGACGGAAGCAATTTTTACAAACAAATCAAGGGCATACCTATGGGAGGGAGTTGCTCGTCAATACTAGCAGATATATATCTATCTAAATACGAAAGAGGCACTCATATCCTATCGGAAATGCCCTACTTCCGTTATGTCGATGATGTGATAATTGGGGGCTAAGAAAACACCCCATGTTTTGACTTTTCATTCTACCCAAGCGAATTGGACCTTATTGAAAATCCAGCGTGTGAGGACGGATCGGTAAAATTCTTGGATTTAGCTATCAAAAAACACAAGAAATATGGAATATACACAGAGTTACACGACAAAAGAGATTCATACAGGATCAAGGTAAATCATATTATCGATTGGAATTCAAACCTTGCAAAGTATGTCTTCAGAAATATAGTAATTGGACATTTTAGAAGAAACCAAAATTATAATACTTTTAGGAAAGACTGCATTTGCAAATGTAAAAAATTTGCAGATGAAGCTATAAAAAGAAATTATCCAGTTAGTTTTGTACAACATTATTACAAATCGTTTTTTAAAGAAAATTTGTAATCTGATTGTTGATATAGAGATTTAATATTCATGACTGCGTAACTATTATCCTGATATTTCTCTGCGCATGAGCAACTTTACTTATATAAAGAGACGTTCCATCGGGTTGGACTAGCGGATGTTTCTTCTTCATGGATTCGTTTACTTCTTTGGTTCTGAGTCTGTTCTGGTGCTTTTGTTTTCGCACATTTGGGAGGCTGACCATGGAATTATGTTGGTTCCGTGAGCGTTACCCGGGTTGTAAAAGCTGCTTTAAGCGGGAAAGGGGTGTCGCAATCCACCCCTACCATTCTTATGTAATTCATATGGTCACTCCCGTTCTTTTCTACTTTCATTCATGTATTCTACTAGGAAATTTGAGCAGCATTTGCGCCTCCTCCTTTGTAGTGAATAGTTCTTTAATTTCAGGCTTATTTGGGATATATCCTATTTTGTCTCACTTTATCGCAATAGTATATATATATATATATATATATATATATATATATATATATAAATATGTAAATATGTATATATATATGTATAAATATGTATACATATATATATATATATATATATATATATATATATATATATAAATAAGTAAATATGTATATATATGTATAAATATGTATATATATATATATATATATATATATATATATATATATATATATATATATATATTAACATCACCATAGAAACAAATTCACGGCCATAATGCCGATAAGAGAAGAGAACAGCACCAGCCCCAATTCGATGATTAGTCAGAGTTAAATTCCTCCTCAGGTCTGAGTATTTAACTCTAACTAACCCAAACACATGCCTGTTTCAGATAGAGCAATAGCACAGTACTATAAATACTCCAACCCAGACTACAGACATCAAAAAATGAAAAAATGAAAATAGGATACATTAAGAAAATTTGTATTGCCATGCGGCATGAACCCTTCTTCTTCCACCACGTGTATACACGATTAACCTCAACAGCTTAATTATCTAGAAGCACCGGAATGAACAAGTCGAAATTCTACCAGGGAGGCTGCACGAACGTTCACAGTAATACTCCCAGACCCGTCCAGTGAGTCTAAGCTGGAGACCGGACAAGCAATTCAGAATATGAACAACCCATATACGCAATCCTGAATATGAATATGGATCAAAGATGAAAATTCTTACTAAACAAGTAATTCATAGGTAAACTGGACAAACGAGAATACCATATATATATATATAATTTTTTTTCCCGAGTCGGAAATGAAACGTAAAGGCGCGAATTGGCGCTTAATGGTGAAACCGATGAGGTGAGGTGCAAACAGAAGAATAACTTAAAAATAGTGTTTTAAAATGACATTTAATAAACAAAAATTACATTAAACGCACAAAAGAGCGACCACCAACCAGAATAATTCCCTCAAAACGCCGATGGAGGGATTCGCAAAATTTCTCGAACAGACCAGACATGTCGTGCACTTCGGCAGCAGCTGTTGAAATTCTAGCGATGAGTTCCTCTTTAGATTCAAGGGGAGTGTCACAAACAAGACTCTAGAGATATCCCCACAAAAAAAGTCAAGACACGACATA
>OX578133.1:159197381-159229881 GCA_951213105.1 Amaurobius ferox
TGAAATTTATGGATAGTTTTGCTTAATATCACGTTTCGACGAGGTAAAATCTCCATCAGATCAATTAAGTTTTAATAATAGTCTATATTTTCTTATAAATACTTTTGTTATAAAATATTTAAACATATTTCATAAATCCCTTCGTATTAAATTTTTGTCTTTACCTATTTTATAAGCTTATGGTTTCTATTATTTCGAGAATTTAAGCTTTTTGGTTTATAAAATTCTCAAAACAATAGATATGAGAAAATTTATACTACTTCCGTCTCGAAAGAAACTTATTTTTTTGTATCAAGCACACTTTTAATCCTAATAGGAAATTTATACGTTTTCAAAGATGTTTATTACAAAAAATAGAAATATCTCAGCTTACGATTAGTCGATAATTAAATTATCCCAGTTAACTGAAAAATTCCTAAACCAAATGAGATCAAATTTTATGCACAGTTAGACTGCTATATTATGATTATAAGTCAGGATTATTTTGAATTTTACGAGATTCCTGCATATTGTACTCAAACGAAATGTTCCTGATATTACAATATCTTCAAAATTACTCAATTTAATAAAATCAACTTTTGTGCATATGTAAACTGTTGTATTGGTGTACCAAGAATATCAATATTTAATTGAAATATTGCCAATGTCGTTTACATTGTGCACATGCTATCTTTTGCAACAAACTAATGCACATTTTCTTTATAATTTATGGTGCGTTGTTTTACCCTTTATTTAATACTACAGATAAACATATTTAATTAAAGTTTAGTAAAGCATTTTGTTTTCAAAATTGATTATTTGACAGTGTTTGAAAGTGTTTGTTTTGCAATACAAATGCTGCGCGCATGTTTCTGGATAAACTTTGTCATATGAGTTCCCAGTATTTTAATATAATATTTTAATTTATCTGCACCTAAACTTCGATTAATGTTTGCAAAAAATATAAGAAAGTTTTGTGATTAAACGCCAAAAATTAAGAAAATGAGGAAATACAGTTTTAAAATTTTGATGAAGTATGTAACTCCACATAATACAATAGCATGCAAAGTTTTACGATGTTAATCAGTTTTGATACTACAATGCTTGCAAGACTAAATGTAACAGGCTTGAGAAAAACTATCTCATGATCATGAAGAATTCCAGGATTTGTGCTTGAATCGCCATACTAATTTTATTAAGAAATGCATTCTTATTGGAATAATAAGATTGTTTTTAAATAGTCAAACTGTTTTCTCAATAAATATAGAAAATAAGAAAAATGACTTTTTGAAGTTTTAAAGAGAATCACCCCAAATGCATTCTTAATGCATCAAACATATTGTCGTGTGGCAACCCTAATTTTGTATATGGTGATAAACTATATTGGTAAATTTTTCTCATTTAAATAATGTCTATAATAAATGATAACATTTTAAAAATTAAACACATGATCATGAATATCGAGAAATCGATAATTAATTTGTTTAGGCGTTTCCTTAATTTCAACTTTATATCTATATTGCTAAATGACAAGTGCTTATTCTTTACCATAATCCTATGGAATATATTTCTTCAGTAGTTTTCATCCATTTATTACAGTGTATACAGTAAATGCTTAAATAATTTCCGTTTCCAACTAGTTAATCTTAAGCATTCATTTGGTTCTTTAACAATCATCAAAGTACTGGTTAGTAGAACTGGAATAATCATTTACGATGATTATCCCTTGATTATCAAGAGCGGAAAACTTGCAGTAGATAAAAGAGGCTTAATGGTAAACAGAAGATACGCCTTCATGTAAGATAATGATCGGATCAAAACGATTATCTGTGTGTAGAACAATGCATTATACTTTTGCTTCCTAAATGTTTTCCTTAAATATAGTTTTCTTTTTTGCGCATATTTTTATTTCTTATATTTTAGGCTTCAGCAGGTCTACTATAGATATATAATGAGAAAGCAATAAATATACAGGGCATAATTGACCTAGCATATTTTACTTTAGACATTGGTTATAGACATACACTTATTCCCAATTTGAAAGTTTTTTTAAAACTAAATGCAAAATTGTGTCTTTCCTGGTGGGTACCTTTTTCTAAAATACAAAGTTGTCTAACCATTTATAATGTTCGCCAAGAAAAAAAAAATAGAAAATATTGCACTGGACAGAAACTGGTCTAAAGAAGGTATTCCGCAGCAGTTATCTTCAGTATCCATGCAGATATTCAGAATTAAAGTAACGTAAGAATTGCCAAAATAGAGAAAATTGGAATAAGATTTTTCCTTGATTCAACATATAGCGAATTTCATCGATTCGTTTTGCCGAGCAGAAGTAGACTACAAATTGAAACAAGACTTCGGTTAAAATTTATCTGCACAAAATTATTTCTAGCTGACCCTGTATTTGTAGGGGATAATTTCCTGATTTTTATAACCAGTAATTAATCGAATATTGGTAATAATTCAATAATTGTACTGTTTTGTTTTCTTTACACTAGTTACTGCACAGCCAAACTTTTTCCAAGTAAAAATTTTTTTGCTCAGGAGAATCTATAAAATCTGGATTCCTTATTTTTTTTTAAAAATATTCCACACTGAAAAATTACATGGAATAATTTAGAGCATAAACTTAGCAAACTCTCAAATTGAAATTATGTGTCTGAAACCAATTGCCAGAGCACGAGAATCGAAGTTAATTTCCCTGAAACACCCTGTATAATAATTTTCACACTATATTGAATCCACAAGTAACATATAATATTAAATTGATATACATTATAATTACGGAATTTTTTTAATGAATTTTAATTAAAAGTATTTTTATTTCTAAATTTAGAATGAAACAAATTGAATTAAAACAAAATTATATTTATCTTGATGAAGAAAATTTGGTTATTGTTAATACCAATTTCAGAAATATGCTGCAAATTGTGCACAATATATTGGTTTGAAAATCACCACTACGGAAAAAATGAATTCGGGTATTAAAACTTATATTTACATACAAATGAAGTTCCGAACCTTTTAAAGAAAGCGTACAATGTTTACACTTTGGATCTCCTTTCATAGGACATAGTAATACATTCTATTTCGCAACTTCACCAATTATTTTTCGTGTACTCTTATATTGCAGTATGGAGATGAAAAGATAGTATACAGTATTATAAACAAATAGAAACATTCATAAGCATAATGATATCATACAAAAGTTTTTTTGATAGTTTTCAGCATTTTAAATCAATATTCTGTAAATGACAAAATAAGGACACCCATATTTCAATCGTATCTGGATCAGAGTACATTCAGAAGTAGTTTGTGATTGAACAAGAGCAATCAAAACGAACAAATCACATTTTTGTGAAACATATGAATTTTTACTTACAAATATTTTGGAAGTAACTCTGAAAGACTGGAACTGGGACGTTTTGAAAAGTCTTACACTGATCCGAATTAAACCTTCATTAAACTTAGTAACTACACGAATTATCACAGATATATGGCAAAAAAGTCAACTCCACTGAGTAACGCATGTTCTAAAAATACCGGACGTAAAAACATATCCCAATCAATATATATTATAATTTATGGGTGAAATCTTTTAACATTTTATTTTGACCTAAATTGTGCATTAAGGATGATTGACATATGTCTTAACAACAAGGCAGAAAACATAAGTATAAAAGTGATTGAAATAAAATTAAAAAAATTGATGGTGACAGCACATGACTTTCCCTGCAGACTTATATACACATTCTCTTTATTTTAATTAAATTTAATTCACTATTAATTCAATTTTCGTTCTCATTTGGTAACTGGACTCATTTTCAAAGGTGGCTTAGAGAAAAAACGAAAAAACAAAAATATCTCGAGAATGGCTAGTCCTAGTGTAATGGTGTTGGTATTATTATTTTCTTCGTTAAAAATTACGTATAAAAAAAGCATTTAATGGATATATTTCAGCATACGTAGTTTTTTATTTTAGATTATGTCGGTTTTTGCGGGCCATTTTGCAAAAAAAGCAGGTTATTGTTTTCCAAATCATACCAAAATCGAATCAGCACCAGGAAGACCCACAAGTGACTTATCTACGAAATTTTGCGAAATTCGGTCCATTAGATTTTCAGCTAGAGTAGATACAAGCTTTTACGGCCCATTTCGCAAAAAATGCGGTTTCTTTTATTTCAACTCGTACCCGAAACTAATCAGCACCAGATTCGCCTGCAAGTGATTTACCTACCAAATTTTATGAAATTCGGTCAATTAGTATTTTAGTTAGAGGGGATACAAAATCTGCACAGGCAGACAGACAGACACACAGACACACACACACAGACACACACACAGACACACACATAGACGTCACGCTAAAAATAGTTTTTTCGTATTCTAGAAGTCTCGAAACGTGTAGATCCGTCGAAAACTCCAGTTGCGATTTTCGGCATGATTCCAATACTTTCCTTATACATTACCATGTATTGCAGGAAAAGTAAAAACAATTTTCAAGTGTTTTGTTTAAAATTTAGATGCCAATTGTTAATCAGTATATTAAATAAATTAAAATTTGTCAAATTGTTTTCTTTTGCAAAATTTGAAATTTCGAATATAAGTGAATGTAAAATATATTTGCTCTTGACATCTGAAATTTGTATGTTAATGCTAGTATTATGTTAATGCTTGTTAATGTAACTGTTATGTTAATGTTTGTTAATGTTAGTTTTGATGAAACTTATGTGTAAATTTATGTGTATCAATATTGTACTCATATTGTTAAGAAACATTTAAACTAGATATATTAACACATCATGGAACAAACTATACTGAGATATAACTTACATTTCTTATAATTACACCTTAATGAATTTGTGTACATGCAACAGAGTCATTTTCGTATATTAAGGCCACACTAAAAAATGACAGATATAGACATTAAATATAATTTCATTTTCACTTTCCTTATATACATATAATGTATAAGGAAAGTTTTGTGACGGGGACGAAAATTCGAATTAAGTTTTCGACGACAGAGCACGTTTCAAGCATCCCTGATCACGAATCGAACATTTTTGAGGTGATGTCTGTGTGTGTGTGTGTGAGTCTGTGGAGACGAAATCTCACGAACGAATGGAGCGTTTGAATGAAATTTGGTACAAAAATGAATACTGGAAGCTGAATACTGGAAGACTATTGTTTTTAAACATAATGGAATGTTCATAAAAAATCAAAACCTTTAATAAAGTTACGTAAGTAGACATTTTATATGTAATTTTTCCTTAGAAAACATAACCTTAGAACACATGACATAAACTTTAGAACGCTAGTATTAACCGTTCTCGAGATATTGCACATTTTTCAAATAAATGTATCAAAATATCCCATAAATTGAAAGAAAATATTAACTGTTGAGAAACATGCTCACTTTTCATATGTAATATCATGCGATAAGTTCGGTGACATCATTCTCGTGTATCTAGCTCGTGTCATTCATGAGAAAATATACTTAGAGTAACACTTTTGCATTTGAACGCCAATAGTCATTTATCTGCTATAAGAACTTATTTCTCTGTCCATAACGCTTGGCGAGATTTTGGAGACGAATTTGGCGTAATTTAGCCAACTTTGCGACTTTTTTAAATGTTGCCAAATTAATGAACATCTCGCCAAATGATTAGAAATGACGCTAAATCAATGAAGACTAATTGACTAAAATTCAATACCTTGGAAAGAATATAAGTATCTACTTTAGGAATAAACTATATTGTTTCTACTGTAAAAGGAGTAAATTCATTGCATTATATAAGGAAAGTCATGTGCTGCCCACATCAGATTTTTTTTATTCTTATTATAACAACTTGTATTAAAAAAGCGTTAAAGTTTTTTATATTAAAGAATTAAAAATTAGTCTTTCTTTTTTAAATTGAAAAACTGAGTTTGCTATTTTATATATCTGAATTTACTAAATATCATGCCTACATTCCATACAAAATAGGGTGTAAAGTAGTCTGTGAGCTAAGAAACTTTAGAAGGGATATTCGGCTCTTACTAAAAAACAATCTTTTATTCACTGGCCGAATGTGACTACGACATTACTGTTAGCAGTCTTGAGTTTGAGAATTTGTGCAAATACCAACTTTAAGTACTGTTGGGGTATTTTTTAGATAAGTTTAGGCACCCATCTTTACTAACTAAACACTTAAAAATAACTGAAAAAATAAATAACTGTAAAATTCATAAAATAACATCTGAATTTCATTCTCTAATTTGTTTCAACTGCTTTCATACAGTATATTTCCAGACAGCAATCTGACAAAAACCGAATCTAAGTCATCATGTCCAGATGAGGAACTGCAGAAGCAACACTTTATACATCAGACATTATTATTTTCTTTGGATGTTATGACAAAAGATTTCGAACTAAAAATAATTAGTGACAGTCGATTCAACTATAATCGCTTTATCGTTTGATTTGAGGCTCAAAATTTTACAATGTAATTCATTAAATTTAATAGTTATTACCATGTAATTTTATTTTTGCAGTAAGTAATTGTTGCTAAATGATGAATAATTATTGGCAGCCGTTACTTAGTGAATAATTTAAAAGTTATTCTCATATTTTTCGATATTGCAAGACCAATGCCGCCTCTCAGTTATATATAACCCTCACAGCAAACATCGTCACATGTGTGACAGTGACGTTGTAGTCACGTAACACTTGGGTGACAATGTGACATCATACTTGTGACTTCTATGCGACGTTACGTATTAGTAACTTTGTAACTGCATTGTGACTATATTCTGTGACGTTTCCACAATGTAATTAACACGTAACAATGTGACGACATTACAATGACAATTACAATATGACGTCACAAACAAGTTAATATGCGACGTCACAAACGAATGTAAAAATGACCAAAATGACTTCGCTGTGACCACAATATGACATTGCCGAGACGTACTGCGACGTCCTGTGAAGTCCCAAAGTCACAGTATGGCGTAAATCTTAACGTCACTGTGAAAAAAATGCTGTTAGGAAAGTGAGGGATTTTCTCATAGAAAGGCTTACATAAAATATTTTTTGAAGTACGAATTTATGTTTCCATAAATCAACGAGAAGCTAAATTTGTTTAGTTGAATTTAAAGGGGAAAACCTGAAAATAAAATAATATAAACCTTCCAGAAAAGATAATTGTACAAATAGCCTATTGATAATCTAATTTACTAAATTATAAATTTCATTCCATTCCTAATTTATATCGTTAAAATGTACATCAATTAAATGTGTTTAAACATTATTATTCCTGATAATTTGAAAACATAATATTATGATGTTGAAATATTAAATATGTTTTAATTCTTCCGAATTAGAAATATACTTTCAAGTTATATTTATAACTCTCCCTAGGTAATACATTTTATATTATATTATCTGCAATTAGAAATAAGTGGACTAGCCGAATACCCGCTGAAAATCAACGGTCTCACAACAAGCAACCCCTAAATAGCATAAATTTTTGAACAATTCACGTTTAACATTTTTCTTAAAATCGAAAATTTTGGTGTGCGGAACCCACTAAGGAAGAAAAAATTAGAAAACTGAAATTGCTCACTTTCTTCCTTTCGAACTATGTACCCGTACACCAAATTTGAAGTCTCTATTTCATACTGAAGTATGCAATTTTATCATTTCATCTTTCGAACTTTTTCATATGGAGCACCCTCCTACATGAACATTTATGAAAAACTCTATTCATCTTGTATTTTTTATCAAATGATTAGCCCGTATACCAAATTTAAAGCCTCTATCAAATTTTTAATTGGGCGTTTCTCATTTATTAAGCAAATTGAACATTTTGGTGTGTGACACACCCTAAAGTAGCACCGGTTCTCGTTAGATCACCTAAGTCAAGCAGCAACGGGCGTGGTTAGTACTTGGGTGGGTGACCGCCTGGGAACACCGCGTGCTGTTGGCACATTTCGGGCGCGGTAACCCGGGGGTTTGCACGCTGCCACAACTGCCGCCGTGTTCATGCGGAGTACGATCACGTTAAACATGTGGGTCCGTAAGTCCTTCCGAGAGGTTGGTGGTAGGGGAAGGAGGGTACGGTCCCTGTGGATGCCTTCCCCACTGGGTTCCGGTCTAAATTGGGTGGCACATCCCGTCCGTCCAAACAGTTACTTTACACCTTTCTGGTAGGTCGGACGGTCTGGGTCTCAACAACAACACCCTAAAGTAGGAAATATTGGAAATCTAAAATTGCACACTTTCTTCCTTTCGAACGATATAGCCATACACCAAATAGGAAGTCTCTATCTCATCGCAAAGCATATTTCTCTATCATTTCACATTTGGTGTGCGAACCCCCTCTAAATAACAAATATCGGAAATTTTCTATTGCACACTTTCTTTCTTTTGAACTATCTAACTATATACCAAATTTGAAGGTTCTATTCCATTGCGAAGTATATTTTTACTATCATTTTACTTTTTGAACGTTTTTGTGTGGAATAGCCACCCCCTAAAAAGAGCAATTTTGAATAACTCCATTCTTTTTTTTTATCAGATGATTTCCCCATATACTAAATATCAAGCCTCCATTACATTTTTAAAGGAGGCGTTTCTCATTTATTCCGAAAATCGAACATATTGGTGTGTGGCGCCCCTTAAAGTAACAATTATTTGACTCTATCCCATCGCGGAGCATGTTTTTTATATCACTTCATATTTCGAATGTTTTTCTGTGTAGCACCCTTGAAATGAACATTTTTGAAAAACCAAATCTGAAGTCTCTATCGCGAAGCATCTTTAATCGAAAATTTTGGTTTGCGGTGCCCCCTAAAGTAAAAATATCGGTAAACTGAAATTTCACATGCTCTTCCTTTCAAACTTTCTACCCGAAAATACAGTTTGAAATCTCTATGGCATTCCGAAACATGGTTTCTCCTCATTTCACCTTTTGAACGTTTCTCTCTGGAGCACCCCATTCAGCGAATGTTTATTAAAACTCTTTTGTTCTGGGTGTTTTCATTAAATTATTCGCCCATACACCAAATTTCAAGTCGTTATCAAATTTTAAAGCAAGCGCGTTTCTCATTTGTTTTGCAAATCGTGCATTTCTGTTCGCGGCACCCCTAGATTAGCAAATATTGGAAATCTGGAATTGCACACTTTCTTCCTTTCGAACCGTTTACCCATACACTAAATTTTTAAGTATCTGTCTCATCGCAAAGTGTGCTTTCCTATCATTTCCCTTTTCGAACATTTTGATGTGGAGCTCTCCTCTAGAGAACGTTTTCGAAAAATTCGATTTTTCCAGAGGTTTTTATCGAACGACCGAGCTGTGTACCAAATTACAAGTCTCTATATATTCGGGAAGTGCCTAAATGAAGCGTGACAGATGGACAGAAAGACCGTCAGACGGACACTTGGAATTAGTATATATAGACTAGCGCTAGCCGAATACCCATTGAAAATCAACGATCTCGTTATAAGCAAACCCCAGAATAATTTAAATTTTTGAATAATTCCCGTTTCACATTTATTCGTCAAATCGAATATTTTGGGGTGCAGAATCCCTTAAAGAAGAAAATATTGGAAAACTTAAATTGCACACTTCTTCCTTTCGAACTACCTACCCAAACACAAAATTAATGTCTCTATCTCATCCCGAAGCATGCTATTGTCTTGGGTTTTTTATTAGATGACTAGCAGCATACCCGTTCTTCGTACGGAGTATATAATATAAAGAAACTTGAAATTCATAATCATGCCCAAATTCTTATAGTATACTAAATGGCATGTTTAATCAAAATATTCTGTTAAAATATTTAATATAATGCTCCTAAAAAGAAGTTTAAGAATCTCTGTTCTCGCTATATAAAATTATCTTCATGGACATATCTGAAGAATAAAACATCTTGGACCCCTTATGTAAGCAAATATAAAAAAAATATGGAATTGAATCAATATATGCAAAATAAAAGCGTTAAAATTGTATGGGACCCGTACTAATTATATACGCGAATATTAGAAAATATAACCTGTATTAGTAGATTACATGTATAAATTGAAAATACCAATAAACCCGTAATCTTTAAATCTGAAGACAGTCATTTATTCCAATATATGTCAAAATTAAAGTGCTAAAATTACATGGGAAGATATACACGTACTACTTATAATGTCCGATTATTAGTAGAAGATTACCCGTTTTGCAATATGAGTCTCAAATGTTTTTTGGTAAAATACAACAGACGACGTAATAAATTGAATATATAATTAATCCCCTTAATCTTCATACCAGAAGACTGTACTTGATTCCAATATATATGCCAATATATGTCAAAATATATGCCAATATACCTGTACTACTTATATTCTCGTAGGTTAGAAGATATAATGCATTTGTAGAAGATTACTCGTACAGCGTACTGTATATGAGTTTCAACAATTTTCGTCATAATAAAACAATGTCATAATAACTTGAAAATATCAATAATCCCTGAATCAATAATTTCGGAAAATATCAATAATAATAATGTTTAAACCTGAAGAGTATAATTGATATTATCCAGTCCAAAATGAAATGGCAATGAAATTTATTTTATATACATATCTTCATTATTCAAATCGGAAAGGATTTAATAAAAATCGTCTGCCGCATAAACACATTGGATTTAAATCCGTTGCTAAGCGACATGATATCCTTTGCTTCAAATAAATTGGTAGAAAAAATATCGTCTAAATAGTTATATTTCTATGGAACATTTGGCGACAGTTTCGTCAAATTAGCGACATTTTAAAAAATCGCCAAATTTATCGCCAAGTGGGACTGTAGAACTGACAGTTCCACTTTGCGGCAAATTGACGAAATATCATCACAATACTATCCCCTAACAAAAAACAATTAATATCATTTATGTAGCGCAATTTTATCAATTTCAAGATATTTTTATAGATTTGAAAACATTTTTATCAATTTGGTGACATTTTAAAAATTCGCTAAATGTATTACTAAGTAGGATGGTTGGTCTGACAGAGAAATGCTAACCAAACATCATTTCAGTACTCTCTTCTAACAAAACAAAAAAAAATTTCATTGATATGTAGAAGACCCAAGCCACACGACCAACCCGAAGGTTTATGGCAGCTGTTTGTGTGTCGTTTATATCAATTTGGCGACATTTCCGTCAATTTGGCAAAGTTTAAGAAAAGTTGTCAAATTAGCGATATCCCTCCAAATTCGTAGCTTTGAATTTGCAGATCTGAATGAAACATTCTTATCCCGTTTCAATATACTAAATGAAAACACTACAATTGTATTAGAGGATATACCCGCTCTACTCTTTTTCTGTTTCAACAATCGGCTATATGAATTTATTGGCTAAACACAATATATGAGTTTAGTAGCTAAATACGATATAAGCTTGAAAACTCTTTGCCAAAATAAATGAAATTGATGTACGCAGTCAGCAATTAATATAATTAAAAGATAAATCAAACCGTCCATTCATAAGATATACTTTTATACCCATTTATCCATTTATTTATTATTTAAATCGAAAAAAAATAATAAAAACATTAACAAACACATTTAATTTAATTGCGATGCCGAGCAACATGATATATCCTCCTAAAATGTTAAAATTTATTAACCACTAACAGCACACCCGTTATTCGTACGGAGTGTATAATTTAAAGAAACTTAAAGTTCGCAATCATGTGCAAATTCTGTTAAAATATTAAATTTATTGCTCCTAAAGAGAAGTTTAAGAATATATGTTCTCACTATGCAAAATTATCTTCACGATCAGATCTGAAGAATAAAACATCCTGCCCCCTTTTGTAAGCAAATTTACAGAAGAAAAAATAGGAATTGAATGAATATATGCAACCCCGTACTAATTATATTGTCGCAGATCAGAAAATATGCCAATGTGTTAGTAGAAGATTACCCGTATTACAATATGCGTCTCAAAAATATTTGCCAAAATAAAAGAGATGACGTAATAAATTGAAAACATCAATAATATCCGTACTCTTTATACCAGAAGGTCGTAATTGATTCCAATATATGCCAATATATATCAAAACATATGTCAATATACCTGTACTACTTATATTCTCGTAGATTAAAAGATATACACGTGTATTTGTAGAAGATTCGTACAACATACAATATATGAGTTTAAACAATTTTTGTCATAATAAAATAATTGCATAATAACTTGAAAATATCAGTAATCCTTGAATCAATAATCCCCGAAAATATAAATAATAATAATTTTTAAACCTGAAGACCGTAATTGATATTATCCAGTCACAAATGCTATAAGAAAAATCAAATCGTTCTTTTCTAAAATATATTTTTATATCCATTTATTTATTATTCAAATCGAAAAAATAATTATTAAAATTAACAGACAGATTTAATTTAATTGCATTTCTGAGTAACATGATATAAGATAGAATCTTATAACATGTTAAATATGTCATGTCTTATAACATAAACTGCCAAATTAAATAACGATTTTGATTTCTCTATACTTCTCATTGTTCCGTAAAAGCTTGTTTTAAATAAACCATGAACCATGGAGATAGATTTCCCCTTTAAATCATGTTTCAAACAATTCATTTTTTCAGAAAGTGACTAATTAACGCAAAAAATCTCCCATCAAACTCAGAGATTAAATTTTAATTCACTTTCAAACGATTTTCAAGCTTTTCGTTTGGATAAACCACGGAGTTAGGGAGTAGAACTCCTAGGAAAAAGTTCCGTTTTTCATTAATATCTCGACAAACCCAGGTCTTAGAAACTCGAAACTTGGACAAAATTTATGGGGGGATATTTCAAGGCTATTCACCAAATTTCATTAAATTCGGTTCAGCCGTTTTTACGTGATGATGAGACAAACGAAAATTTCGTTTTTTACTAATATCTCGAGAACCACTGATCATAGAAACTCAAAACACGGATATAATTTAAATAGGGCTATTTCTGGGCTACCCACAAAATTTCATCAAATTCGGTTCAGCCGTTCGCCCGTGATGATGGGACAAACAGACAGACAGACAGACAGACAGACAGACAGACAGACAGACAGATTTTCATTTTTATTTATATAGATTGGCCCATACACCAAATATCAGGCTTCTATCATATTTTTAAGTTATCGTTGAAGGTCCAGACCACACAGCCAACTTTAAAAGTTAGCGTGTATAACTTAATCGAGAAATCGAACATTTTGGTGTACGGCACCCCATAAATTAAGAAATATTGGAAATCTAAAATTGCGCACTTTCTTCCTTTCAAACTATCTACCCGTACATCAAATATGAAGTCTTTATCTTATCGCGAAGTATGGTTTACTATCATTTCACCTTTCGAACGTTTTTCTGTGTAGCATCCCCGCAAAGAAACATTTTTTAAAAACTGTATTTATTAAATGTATTTATCAAATATTTAGCCCATATACCAAATTTCAAGCCTCGATCATATTGTAAGGGAGGCGTTTTTTATTTGTATGTCAAATCGAATACTTTAGTGTGCGGCACTCCCAACGATAGCAAATGTTGGAACACTGAAATTGCACACTTTCTTCCAATGCAACAATCTACTCGTATACCGAATTTGAAGTCTCTATCTCATCGTGAAGCATGCTTTTTCTATCGTATCATCTTTTGAATGATTTTGTGTGGAGTCCTCACCCCCTTAATTGAGCATTTTTGAATATCTCCATTATTTTGGCTTTTTCTATCAGATAATTCGCCCATATATGAAGTATCAAGCCTCTATCACGTTTTAAAAGGGGCGTTTCTCCTTTATTCCAAAAATCGAACATTTGGGTGTGCGACACCCCCTATCTCATCCCCCCTATCTATACCTCCTAAAGTAGGGCATATTGGAAAACTGAAATTGTACAATTTCTTTCTTCCAAATTATCTATTTGTACACCAAATGTGAAATCTCTATCTTATCCAGAAGCATGCTTTTATGTTTTTTATCATTTCATATTTCAAACATTTTTCTCTGAAGCACTCCCTTAATCAAATTTTTTGAGAAACTCTATTCGTTTTGGGTGTTTTCTTTAAATGATTAGCCCATATACCAAATTTCAAGCTCTATCAGAATTTAAAGGAAGAATTTTTCATTTATTCGGAAAATCGAACAGTTGGTTTTGCGGCACAGCCTAAATTAGAAAATATTGTAAATCTGAAATTGCATATACTCTTCTTTTCGAACGATCTACCCGTACACCACATTTGAAGTCTCTATCCCATCCCGCGCAGAGTGTTTCGTTATTTCACCTTTCGAACGTTTTTCTCTGGAGCACCCTCTAACGAACATTTGTGTCTTGTGTGTTTTCATCAAATGATTCGGCCAATTACCAAATATCAATCCTCTATCACGTTTTAAAATGGGCGTTTCTCCGTTATTTAAAAAATCCAACATTTTTGTGTGAGGCACCCCGTTAAGTAGAAATTATTGTAAAACTGAAATTTTACACTTTTTTTCTTCCAAACTATCTACCGTTACACCAAATTTGAAATCTCTATCTCATTCCGAAACATGTTTTTTTTTTATCAATTTAACTTTCGAACGTTTCGAACCCCCTTAAACGAACATTTAAGAAAATATATATTCGTCTTGGGTGTTTCCATTATATGATTAGTCCACATACCAAATTGCAAGAGTCTATCAAATTTTAAAGGAGCCGTTTCTCATTTATTCGGAAAATCGAACATTTTGGTGTGCGGCACCCCCTTAAGTAGAAAATATTGGAAATCTGAAATTGCACATTTTTATTCTTTCGAACGGTTTACCCATACGCCAAATTTGAAGTGTCTATCTTATTGCAAAGCATACTTTCCTATCATTTCACTCTTCGAACGTTTTGGTGTGAAACACCCCCTCAGAGAGAGTTTTCGAAAAATTCCGATTTTTCCAGTGGGTTTTATCAAACGACCGAGCCTCATACCAAATTGCAAGTCTCTATCTATTCAGGAAGTGCCTAAAAAAGGCGTGACAGACAGACAGACGGCTAGACGGACACTTGGCAATTAGTATATACTAGCTGAATACCCTTTGAAAATCAACGGTCTCACAATAAGCAATCCCTGGAAAAGGCAAATTTATGAATAAATTGTGTTTCATATTTATTCGGCAAATCGAATATTTTGGTGTGCAGAACCCTGGAAGAAAGAAAATTGGAAAACTTCAATTGCTCACTTCTTCCTTTCGAACTATACACCCGTACACCAAATTAAAATCTCTATTTCATGTCAAAGCATAATATTTTATCATTTTCCCCTTTTGAATGTTCTTCTGTGGAACATACCCATAAATGTACATTTCTGGGAAACTATGCGAGTCTTGGGTTTTTTATCATATGATTGACCCATAAACCAAATATCAAACCTCTATCACATTACAAAAGTCGTATCTCATTTATTCGAAAAATCGAACATATTGGTTTGCGAAACCACCTAAAGTAGCAAATATTGGAAATCTGAAATTACACACTTTCTTCCTTTCCAACTATCTACACGTACACCAAATTTGAAGTAGTCTATCCCATCGCGGAGCATGTTTTTTCTATCACTTCACCTTTCGAACGTTTTTCTATGTAGCAACCCTTTAAATGAAAATTTTTGAAAAACCGTATTCATCTTGGTTTTCATTTCATATGATTAGCACATATAGTAAATATCAAGCCTCTGTCATATTGTAAAGGAGGCGTTTTTCATTGGTCTATCAAATCGAATATTTTAGTATGTGGCACCCTCTACAATAGAAAATGTTGGAAAACTGAAATTAGATATTTTCTTCCTTTCCAACTATTTACCCGCACATCAAATCTGAAGTCCCTATCTCGTCGCAAAGCATGATTTTTCTTTTCTCATTTCATCTTTCGAATGTTTTTGTCTGGAGTATCCACCCCTTTAAATATACATTTTTGAAAAACTCCATTCTTCTTGGGTTTTTCGTTTTAAAAGGAGCGTTTTTCCCTTATTCCGAAAATCGAACATTTTGATATGCGGCACCCTCTATAGTAGAAAATATTGGAAAACAGAAATTGCACACTTTCTTCCTTCCAAACTATCTACCCGTACACCAAATTTGAAATCTCTATCTCATCCCGAAGCATGGTTTGTTATCAATTCACCTTTCGAACTTGTTCTCTGGAGCATCCCTTAAACGAACATTTTTGAAAAACTATATTTGCCTTGGTTGTTTTCATCAAATGATTAGCCCATATAGCAAATTTCAAACCTCTATCAAATTTTATTGGAGCCGTTTCTCATTTATTTGTCAAATCGAATATTTTGGTGTGCACCACCCCCCTTAAGTAGAAATTACTGGAAATCTGAAAGTGCACACTTTCTTCCTTTCGATCGATTTACCCATACACCAAATTTGAAGTCTATCTTATTGCAAAGTATGCATTTCTAACATTTAACATTTCGAACGTTTTGGTGTGGAGCACCCTCTGTTCAGAACATTTTCGGAAAATACGATTTTTCTAGGGGTTTTATAGAACGATCGACCTGTGTACCAAATTGCAAATCTCTATATATTCCGGAAGTGCTTAAAAAAGCGTGACAGACAGACAGACATTTGGCAATTAGTATATACTAGCAGAGTGCCTGTTGAACATCAACGGTCTCGCAATAAGCAACCCCAGAATAATGTAAATTTTTGAATAATTCGCGTTTCGCATTTATTCGGCAAATCGAATATTTTGCAGTACAGAATCCACTAAAGAAGAAAATATTGGGAAACTTAAATTACGCATTTCTTCTTTTCGAACTATCTACCCGTACGCCACATTAAAGTCTATCTCATCCCGAAGCATTGCTATTTTATCATTTCTCCTATCGAACGTTTTTCTGTGGACCACACGCATATATGAACATTTTTGAAAAATTCTGTGTGTCTCGGGTTTTTAATCAGATGATTGTCCCATATACCAAATCTCAAGTCTCTATCACATTTAAAAGTAAGCAAGCCTCATTTTCCCGGAAAATCGAACATATTAGTGTGCGGTACCCCAAAAGTAGCAAATATTGGATATCTGAAATTTCACACTTACTTCCTTTTAAACTGTCTACCTGTAGACCAGATTTGAAAAATCCATCCTATCGCGAAGCATGTTTTTTCTATCACTTCACCTTTCCAACGTTTTTTTTGTGTAGCACCTCCTTAATGAATATTTTTGTCAAATTGTATTCATCTTTGGTTTTTTTTATCAAATGGTTAGTCCATATACTAAATTTTAAGCCTCTATCCCATTGTAAAGGAGGCGTTTCTCATTTGTTCAGCAAATCGAATATTTTTGTGAGCGGCACCCCTAAAATTGCAAATGTTGGAAAGCTGAAATTGCACACGTCCTTCTTTTCAAACTTTTTATCTGTACACTACATTAAAGTCTCTATCCCATCCCGAAGCATACTATCCTGAAGCATACTGTGTGGAGTACCCACTCCCTTAAATATACATTTTCGAAAACTCTATTCTTCTTGTGTTTTCTATCAGATGATTCGCCCATATACCAACTGTCAAGCCTCTAACACGTTTTCAAAGGGGTGTTTCTACTTTATTCCGCAAATCGAATATTTTAGTGTGCGGCACCCCCTGGAGTAGAAAATATTGGTAAACTGAAATTGTACACTTTCTTCCTTCCAAGCTATCTACCCTTGTGCCAAAATTGATATCCCTATCTCATCTTGAAGCATGTTTTTTTATCAATTCACCTTTCAAACGTTTTTCTCTGGAGCACCACCATAAATGAACATTTTTGAAAAACTATATTCGTCTTGGGTGTTTTCGTCAGATGATTAGCCCTTATACTAAATGTCAAGCCTCCATCAAATTTTAAAGGAGCCTTTTCTCATTTATTTAGTAAATCGAACACATTTGGTGTGCGGCACACCCTTAAGTAGAAAATATCGAAAATCTGAAATTGCACTATTTCTTCCTTTCGAACAATTTACCCATACACCAAATTCAAAGTACCTACCTTATCGCGAAGCATGCTTTCCTATCATTTCACATTCCGAACGTTTTCGAGTGGAGCACCCCTCTAGAGAACTTTTTCGAAAAATTCGATTTTCCCAAGGGGTTTTATCGAACGACCGAGTCGTGTACCAAATTGCAAGTCTCTATCTATTCGGGAAGTGTCTAAAAAAGAGTAACAGACAGACAGACGGACACTTTGCAAATAGTATATATAGACTAGCCGAATACCCGTTGAAAATCAACAGGCTCGCAATTACCAACACCTGAATATTGTCATTTTTTTAATAATTCGCGTTTCACATTTATTCGGCAAATCGAATATTTTAGTGTGCGGAACCCCCTAAGGAAGAAAATATTTTAAATTTTAAATAGCGCAGGTCTTCCTTTTGAATTATCTACCAGTACACCAAATTAAAATCTCTATCTCATCTCGAAGCATACTCTTTTATCATCGTCCCTTTCGAACTTTTTTCTGTGGAGCAAACCCATAAATGAACATTTTTGAAAAACTCTGTTCGCCTTGGGTTTCTTATCAGATGATCGGACCATATAACAAATATAAAGCCTCTATCACATGTAAACGGAAGCGTGTCTAATTTATTCCGAAAATCGAACATATTGGTGTTCGACACCCCCTAAGTTGCAAATATTGGCAATCTGAAATTGCGCAATTGATTAGTGTGCGGAACCCCTTAAAGAAGAAAATGTTTTAAATTTTAAATAGGACACGTCTTCCTTTTAAACTCTCTACTAGTACACTAAGTTTGATGTCTCTATCCTATCGTAAAGCATGTTTTTCTATCACATAATATTTCTAACGTTCTTCCGTGTTGCACCCCTTAAATGATCATTTTTGAAAAATCGTAATAATCTTAGGGTTTTTTATTAAATGATTACCCCATATACTGAAATTCAAGCCTCTCTCATATTGTAAAGGAGGCTTCTTTCATTTGTTCGGAAAATCGAATATTTTAGTGAGCGGCACCCTCTACAATAATAAATGTTGAAAACTGAAATTGCACACTTTCTTCCTGTCAAACTTTTTACCCGTACACCAAATTTGAAGTCTCTATCTAGAAACATACTTTTTCTATCATTTTACGTTTCGAATGTTTCTGTGTGGAGTGCCCACCCCCTTAAATATACATTTTTGAAAAACCCTATTCATATTGTGTTTCCTATCAGATGATTCTCCTATATACCAAATATCAAGCCTCTATCACGTTCTAAAAGGGGTGTTTTTACTTCATTCCGAGGTTCGAAAATTTTGGTGGGCGACACCCCCTAAAGTAGAAAATATTAGAAAACTGAAATTGTGAACTTTCTTCCTTCCAAACTATCTACCCTTACACCAAATTTCAAATCTCTATCTCATCCCGAAATATGTTTTCTTATCAATTCTCCTTTCGAACGTTTTCCTCTGGAGTACCCCCTTAAACGGACACATTTGAAACACTATATTCGTCTTGGATGTTTTCATCAAATGATTAGTCCACATACCTAAATTCAAGCCTCTATCAAATTTTAAAGAAACCGTTTCTCATTTATATGGTAATTCGGACATTTTGGTGTGCGAAACCCCCTTAAGTGGAAAATATTGGAAATCTGAAATTCCACACTTTCTTTTTTCGAACGATTTACCCATACACCAAATTTGAAGTCTCTATCTTACGGCAAAGCATACTTTCCTATCATTTCACTTTTCGAACGTTTTGCTGTGGAGCACCCCCTCCAGAGAACGTTTTCGAAAATTTCGATTTTTTCAGGTGGTTTTATCGAACGATTGAGCCGTGTACCAAATTGCTATTCGGGAAGTGCTTAAAAAAAGCGTGACAGACAGACGGACAGACAGAGAGACGGACACTTGGCAATTAGTATATATATATTAGATAGATAGATAGATACTATTTCAAAACAACAATTTTTGTCTATGGATGTAAAGTTTGTAAAATGAGTATTTGAATATTTGACAAAAATTCTCATTTACATTTAGTGCATTAAAATGAATAATTATTTTTAGAATATGTCTGTTACTGTTTTCCCCACTAGCAATCATTTTGAATGTTGAACGTTGAGATATAAAATATCAAAACGAAACATATAGATACATTAAGTAAATTCTAAATCATATGAACATGTTTATATTTACAAATGAAGAAAGTTAAAAATTTATTTATTAATAAGGCATCTGCTTTAAATAAGACCCAGAGCTCGATAAGGCCTGTAAATTCATACTATGTTATGTGCATTAGAATCAGAAAAGTTTTCGTTGGTTCTGTATGAGCCAACTGCATACTGTTTGGGATACTAATTAAATATAAGCTCTGTCTGGCATAGATCAGCTTAGAAATTTTATACTAGCGAGGGACGCAATTCTTATTTGTAAGGTAACATTTCAAAACAGTTATAAAAATATAAAATTTCTTATTTGCTTATATGAATTTATCTCGAGCAAGATATACTCTAAATAAGTAGATCAAGACTTGAAATGTTGTGCACATAAAATGTAAAAATATTTATATTTTATTCACTTTTTAGATTTAATTTATTTGCGTGCCATGAAACTCTGTAATCTATTGATGTAATGCTTATACACAAAGTAAAGTGATGCATTTAAATAATAGACATTTATATTATATTTCACTTCCTCTCACTGATCTAGATAAAAGTATGATGATAGTGATTGCGTCTTGCACTACTTTTCTGGATAGATATGTTTCAGCAGTGGATTAAGTAACGTTTTTACTTTAATAGATGAACCTAAAAAAACTATGCTAAGTTGCTTTAAAATACTTGCACTCAATTTTAAATGCACAAGATTTTTGAATTATTAACCACCTATGTCAATAATCGGTATTTTGCTTTACTTTTTTACGTTTACATTGCATTACATAAGCTTATATAAATTGTAAGTGTCGTAACTTTCATAAATTAAACTTAATATTTGCTTAGTTCTTTTAATTTCTTATGTAAAAAAAAAGAAACACCGGAGGAGATGGGACTTATCAGATAGCATATATGAGTCTTATTACTGAGATAGATATGTAAATATGACAGGGGATTACTGTTGTTTTTATAACAATTACACCTTTTGAATAAAATAATTGCAATTATACTAGCCAAATACCCATTGAAAATCAACGGTCTCGCAATAAGCAACCCCTGAATATTGTCATTTTTTTAATAATTCGCGTTTCACATTTATTCAACAAATCGAATATTTTAGTGTGTGGAACCCCTAAAGAAGGAAATATTGGAAATTTTAAATTACGCATGTCTTCCTTTCGAAATATCTACCAGTACACCAAATTAAAGACTCTATCTCATCCCGAAGCATACTATTTTATCATCTCCCCTTTCGAACGTTTTTCTGTGGAACGTTGCTCTTTGAAAAACTCTGTTCGCATTGGGTTTCTTCTCAGATGATTGGCCCATATACCAAATATCAAGCCATTATCACATTTAAAAGGAAGCGTGTCTCATTTATTTCGAAAATCGAACATATTGGTGTTCGGCAGCCCCTAAAGTAGCAAATATTGGATATCTGAAATTGTACACTTTCTTCCTTTCAAACTATCTACCGATACACGGAATTTGATGTCTGTATCCTATCGTGAAGCATATTTTTTATCACTTCATATTTCGAAAGTTTTTCTGTGTTACATCTCCTTAAATGATCATTTTTGAAAAACCGTAATTATCTTGGGTTTTTTTAATCAAATGATTACCCGATATACTAAGTTTCAAGCCTCTACCACATTGTAAAGGTGGAGCTTTTTATTTGTTCTTCAAACCGAACATTTTAGTGTGCGGCACTCTCTTACAATAGCAAATGTTGGAAAACTTTAATTACCCACTTTCTTCCTTTCTAACTATCTACACATATATCAAATTTGAAGTCTCCAACACATGGAGAAGCATGCTTTTTCTATCATTTCACCTTTCGAATGTTTTTATGTAGAGTACCCACATCCTTTAAAAATACATTTTTGAAAAACTCCATTCTTCTTTAGTTTTCTATTAAATTATTCGCTCATATACCAAATATCAAGCCTCTATCACGTTTTAAAAGCGGTGTTTCTAGTTCATTCCGAAAATTAAATATTTTTGTGTGCAACTCGCCCTAAAGTAGAAAATATTGGAAAACTGAAATTGTACACTTTCTTCCTTCCAAACTATCTACCCGTACATCAAATTTCAAATCTCTATGTCATCCCGAAGTATGTTTTGTTATTAATTCACCTTTCTAACGTTTTCCTCCGGAATACCCGCTTAAACGAACGTTTTTGAAAAACTATATTCGTCTTGGGTGTTTTCATCAAATTATTAGTCCATATACGTAATTTCAAGTCTCTATCAAATTTTAAAGGAGCCGTTTCTCCTTTATTCGGTAAATCGAACATTTTGATGTGGGACACCCTCTTAAGTAGAAAATATTGGAAATATGAAATTGCATACTTGCGTCCTTTCGAATGATTTACCCATATACCAAATGTGAAGTCTCTATCTTAATGCAAAGTATGTTTTCCTATCATTTCACTTTCGAATGTTTTGGTGTAAAGCACCCCCCTCTAGAGAACGTTTTCGAAAAATTCGAATTTTCCAGGGGGTTTATCGAACGATGGAGCCATGTACCAAATTGCAAGTCTCTATCTATTCGGGAAGTGCCTGAAAAAGCGTAACAGACAGACGGATGGACAGACAGATGGACAGACAGACAGACGCACACATGGCAATTAGTATATATAGATTCTACAGAAACCCTTTAGAACATGTTTACACGTATTATCTAAATTTTATCAGTTTTAGTTGAAATATGAAAATAGTTGAAATATTTTTAGACTGGTATTTTTGTCACATGTTACTTCCTTCTAGTACACAGATATCAGTGGAAGGTTTAGCTCATTAATAATGATAACGTTCTTAAGAACTTTCATTACATTTATGTTTTTGAATCCATACTGTTATACTTATAGACATCCATTATGTGAACATTTCTGCAGTGCGATATACTTTGAGCAAATGGAAGGAATATTGAAAACATCGGTATGGAATTGATGTGCAAAATCAACATAATAAGCACTGTATATCAAAATTATCGTGCATTTCCACCGTTTCAGCTTCCAAATCAAGCGAAAAAGCAGTCTAAAATTTTTAAAATTTAAATTAAGGGTGTTGGAGCAAAAAGATAATTAGTCAAAACACTCAAAGCACTTTTCAAAGTGATAAAGTACTTCCACTCCAGCCAGAATATCAGCTTCTGTCTCATTCAATCCACCTCAACTTCCAAATCAACGAAAATTTGAAAATTTTGAAAATTCGAATTAGGAGATATGAAATAAAAGATTCTGAAAGACTCACGGCGTGAAGTCTCTCAAAAGTAATAAATACACAATTTCATATCCTCTCGCTGCCAACAGTTAAAACTAAAAGAAATATAACTTAATAAAATGATATCGCGTTCCTTTTTAATTATCAAATATCATTCCGCAATAATTAAACAATTTTGTTGTGTGGAAATTATATGTAAATTATTCACGGACCAAAAATAATAAGAACATAATATTACATCCTTTCGCTGCCAATAATTAAAACTAGAAAAACAGAAATAACTTCAGAGAATCGAAAAGCGATATAATTTTATTAATTGTTAAAAATTGTTGCGTACTAATTGAATACATAATAATTGAATACTGTGTGTGGTACAGTAATGTATATATTACATTATTAAATATTAAATTACATTCAATTAATATTTAAGATATTCACGAGCCACAAATAACACAATTTTATATCATTTCACTGTCAATTGAAAAATTAAACAATTAAATCATTTCGTCGCGATTGGAAATGAAATTCAATACATTATATCATGTATATAGCATGTTAACAGAAATATAAAATGTGCCTTACATGTTATGCTCAAACCTCAAAGCGTTTTTGATATTCAGAAAAGTTATCAACACCTTTGATTATGGTACAGGTGTCAGATTTAATGACCATTAAGCATTTTGAAGTGTGGATGAAATATCTAGTGTACAACAAAATTATAAAGTGTATCCGATATTAAATATCGTATTTGACAGTAGTTTTGTTTTGTATTATTTAAACGTATAATTACTAAAACATTTTTACAGAAATGAAATATATATTGCAAGATAGCCATATATAAAAACATACATAATGATATTTATAATTATCAGTATAAATTTAAAATCACGATTGCAAGAAATTTTTTTTAACTGATCGCAGGAGGTCTAAATAACTTTAAATGATCATTCATTTCTGACTATGACTTTAAAAAATCTGATGTGGGCAGCATATGAATTTCCTTATGTAATGCAATCAATTAATTTCTTTAACGGTGAAAAAGCGATGAAGAGATCCACGGCACAGTGTTTGTAACATATAATTGTACAATTGTCGTTTTATCGGATTATAACATGTGAAACTATTTAGTAACCAATTAACTTATATATTTTACGCAACTCTAAATTAACAATTATTAATATTGATAGCATCTTCAATAAGTAATATAGTCCATATATGTAAATATTTTATTAATAAATTTATCACTTAGGAGTCATTTCATTAACTTGGCGTCATTTTTGCAATTTTGACAATATTTTCGTCAATTTGGAGCTAAATATCGCCAAGTTGGAGATATTTAGAAGAGCATTTCTTATAAAAAGTATATCCATCCTATGACGGAATTAAAAATTTGCAAAACATTGTATACCATTTTGTAACCATTGGCGTCATTTTTATAAATTTGATAATATTTTTATCAATTTGGCAATAGTTTCGTTAATTTGGCAACATTAAAAAAGTTGTCAAGTTGGCGATATGCTGCCAAAATTGTCGCTAGAATTTTGCCAAGAGTTACGGCCGGAAAAATAGGTTATTCTTATAGTAGTGTCTTATATTTTTTCCAAAATATTGAATTTTCATCAAGTAGATGTAATTTTCATTGATTTAGCGATATTCTTATGAATTTGGCGGCATTTTTATCAATTTGGCGACGTTTAATAAACTTGCCAAATTGGCGACAGTCCGCTAAATTCGTCGCCAAAATATCGTCAAGCATTATGGTCGGAGACATAAGTTATTCTTATAGTAGATAGACGATTAATGGCGCCCAAATACAAAACTATTACCCAAAGTATCTTCTCTTATAGTAGATCCTTATGTCTTTCCAAGATATTGAATTTTCATCAGTCTTCATTTTCATTGATTTAGCGTCATTTTTATCAATGTGGTGACATTTTTATTAATTTGGCGATATTTTCGTCAATTTGACTACATTAAAAAACTCATTAAGTTGGCGATATTCCGCCAAATTCGTACAAAAAAATTCGCCAAGCAGTGTGGATAGAGAAATGGGTTATTCTTTCAGTAGATAAACGACCAATGGCGTTAAATTTCAAAGCTATTACCCAAAGTGTCTTCTCTCGTGAATGGAATGAGCTAGATTTACGAGAATGATGATAATAAATTTTTCAAACAATATTACATATGAAAGAAAAGGCAACAGATTTCACAGAAGTTAAGATATATATGTTTTAATTTTATGTGATTTTTTGATAAATTTATTTGTAAAATGTGCAATGTCTCGAGAACGGTTCAGTTAGCGTTATAAAGTTCATGTCAATCGTTTTTTAATGAAAAAAATAACATAACAAATTATTATTTATGTGACTTTATGAAATGTTTTAATATTTTGACGACTTTTGCAAAATTTCATTTCAAAATTTAGGGGACTTCTGAACATTCGATTGCGTGTAAAACAATAGGCTTCCAGTATTCATTGATTGTTATTTTCGTACCAAATTTTGTTCGAATCGCTTCATTTGTTTGTGGGATCTTTTCCACAGACACACACACACATACTCACATACTTTCGCACGCATACAGACATCACCTCAAAAACGTCTGATTCTTTTTCAGAGATGCTGGAAATGTTCTCTCCCGTCGAAATCTCGAATTCGAATTATCGACTCCGTCACAATACTTTCCTTATACATTACACTATGTGTATAAAGAAAGTAAAAATATCGCTTTTAATATAAGCAAAAACAGTATTTCTATCTGCCTGCCATTCTGCCATTTGACTACAAATTTAACTACATTGGTGATAAATGTGTCGCGATATTGCAAATTCGGCGACTTTGAAGAAAGTTGGCAATAATTCAGTAACTCTGAAAATTATATTGATTTCTGTGATAATCCCTGTCTCTTATTGGCAATTATAAAAAATCTGATTTGGGCAACACATGGCTTTCCTTATATAATGCAATGAATTTACTACTTTTACAGTAAAACAAAATAGGTTTTTCTTATAGTAGATACTTATATCCTTTCCAAGATATTAAATTTTCGACGATTATTCGTCATTTTCATTAATTTAGCGTCATTTTTATCCATTTGGCGAGATTTTCCTTAATTTGGCAACATTTAAAAAAGTCGCCAAGTTGGCGACATTCCGCCAAATCCTACTCCAAAATCTCGCCAAGCTTTATGGATGGAGAAATAAGTTATTCTTATAGCAGATAAATGATTATTAGCGTTCAAATACAAAAGTATTACTCAAAGTATCTTTTCTCATGAATGGAACAAGCTAGATCCACGAGAATGATATCACCAAATGTATCGCATGATATTAAATCTGAAAAGTGAACATGTTTCTCAGCAGTTAATATTTTGTTCTCAAGTTATGGTTTTTTTTGATAAATTTGTTTGAAAAATGTGCAATATTTCGAGAACGGTTCATGCTAGTGTTCTAAAGATTATGTCAATCGTTTTCTAAGGGAAAATTACATAACAAATGTCTATTTGCGTAACTTTATTAAAGATTTTGATTTTTTGATGATTTTTTCAAAATTTCACTCGAAAATTTAGGTGGGTTCTGAACATTCGGTAACGTTTAAAAACAATAGGCTTCCAGTATTCACAGATTGTGATTTTTGTACCAAATTTCATTTGAATCGCTCCATTCGTTCGTGAGATATCGTCTCCACAGACTCACTGACACACACACACACACACAGACTCACCCCAAAAATGTTTGATTCGTGATCAGGGATGCTTGAAACGTGCTCTCCCGTCCACGGATGCTTGAAACGTGCTCTCCCGTCGAAAACTCGAATTCACTATCCCGTCACAATACTTCCCTTATACATTATGTATAAAAGGAAAGTAAAAATGATATTCTTGATAAAAAATTTAGCATGTTTCACCATTCATGAAACAGGCATGTTTTGTCTTACACTATATACATCTTTATCGTGTTCAGTCTAGCAGATGAGAGGAGATATTTAATATTTTATGCACCCTCTCATATGGTCACTTTATTACGTATTTTACTTGGGTGAAGTTTGTATCGCAGATAGTATATAAATAAATTAAATAAAACCATCTAAATATTTTTGGGTAATAGCTGGGCTCTTTCTTTTTTTGGGGCTATCTTTAAATTTCTACACACTCTTTAAATTTCGGAAGTTTCGTACGAATTAAAGACCTATGTCCTTCTACAATGGTTTGATCTATGGCCTTCTACATAAATTCTATAGAGCTAAAATTAAGAATGATATAACTTGTGAATTTCTTATGTTAGGTTTCTTGAGTTATTTCTGAAATGTAATCTTAAGCGTTTACTCTCCTTCAGTAAGATTGAAGATAAGATTTCGCCCATTATTATAAATGGTATTAATGCTTTAGATTAAAGAGACGAAATTGCTAATGTTTTGCTCACTTTTTAACACTTTACAACATAGTCAAATTGTGTTTATTGTATTTTACATAGATAAACAGACGATTTTATAGCATTGACATTTTCGATGAAGTTTTAAGCATAAAATTACAGTACTTTTACCTCTATGGTTTTAAGTTTTAAAGTAAAATAAATTATTGCATGAATGAAATATTTACTGTTTTTACATTGAAAGCCAGGCGATTTATATTTCGATGAAGTCATTTGAATAAAGTTCATTTTTTTCGATGATGTATTAAGTTTTCAAATATAATAAATTAATGTAGTATTGGGATAATTTTTTTAAATATTACCGAGGAATGTATCACATTTTAGAGATGTTTAAATAAAATTGCATTGCAGTTGGATAAATAAAATTGGATTGCAGTGTTTCATAATCATTGCTTTATGCATGATTAATATTTCTTGTTTAATTATAATTTTATTGTCAATACACGTTTTGATGCTGATATTGTTCCTGTCAATTATCCGTCTGAAATAAATTTCTATTGCAGTCAATGCTACTCATGTAACTGTGCATCATATTTGAATAGTATTTGTAGACTAAAGGGCACTGCCTTGTTGGGTTTTGAAAGCATTTCTGAGTATATTATTAAAACGTGTTCTACTTTCCTTGTGTCTCCTGTACTCATTTTTTTTTAACTTATCTATCAGTTGTAATGTTTTTTTCCGATGAGGGGAAGAGGTCTAGAATCATTTCTGTTTTCAAAAAGGGTGGCAAATACCGTATCGAAAATTACAGACCTATCTCTATTATTTCTTCATTTTGTCCATTCTGTCTGAAACTGACCCTAGTATGACAAGCACGGACCCAGTCGACTAATGTATATTGAGCGTCGATTTCAAATCGGAAAGAAAATGACCAAGCAGGAAGATAACCTGAAGGATAAAATAGCATCAGAAGGCTCACCTGAGGTTAAAATAGCAGGTCAGCCAGATTGTCAGCTGCAAGAATTAGAGAATGAGTAATGCAGTTTTCACTTCGACAATAAGACGTTGCAATACTGTCCCAGTAGCTCAACGGTAGAGCGTCAGCTCGCCAGTTCTGTAGATCCGTTGTACGATTTCCAGTTGTGACAGCAGGGTTTTTTGCAATTGCCCTTCTACAGGAATGACAAATATTGTCCTCTGCTGCGTTAAATCACCTGCGTAGATCTGATAAGCTTGATTTTATCAAAGAGATGAAGCTCCGTAGCGAAGCTTATATCAAAGTCAGGGGAGATCATATCTCGTATTAGGAATTAATTGGCTTGTTTGTATAGTGTGATACAAAGGGAATAAAAGGCATTACATATTATACATTATGCAAAAGCGACAATATGGCACCAAGCCGCCAGTTTTTAAGATGGGGCGGATAGTCATTTATAGCCAAGAAATGTAATTATAACCTCATGGCAAGTGATTTTCATGGACGCAATCAAGTCTACAAGGGATATAGGAGATTATCCAACGAAGTCCACATAAGCTCCACCCGCATGACTGAAGCCAATAGGAAGACTGATCACGGAAAGCCAATGAGAACAAGGGGTACCCCCACAGGGTACCTCCGGACAACACATTTGGTATGCTGCTATAATTATGCTGCTATAATTTCAAGTATGCTTGAAGACTTCGAGTAGCTGCTATAACTTCGATTGTAGAGTGAGAAGTTAAAATATGCTTCTAGACATCGACTGTAGAAGTGACGTGATAATATAATGTCGCGAATATAATTATTTTAGACTTCAAATGTGCAGTACCGTTAACTTGTGAAAGCAAGTGCTCCTAAAAATGTATTGTGTGCAATTTTTCAATAGAAAGTTCCAATATCACTGGACAAAGAGTCCATGCCCAATGAGATGCACCAAAGGTGAATCAGGTGACACTTTATATGAAATATTTGATGAAAATAATTGAAGGCTGGCTTTAAGTCAGTAGCTAGTTTATTAAGTCAGCAAATTTCGCCTAATGCATCACAATACCCGGCTCTAAGTAAGCTAGTTACCTGTAACAATAATCATGGTAAATGCTATTTTTTTGTAAATATAATATATTACGATAAAGTTAATGTTGAACAAATTTAACGTAAAAAATATTTCAATAACTATTCAATTTTTAATTTGACCAATATTTAATTTTGTTTTCTTCATTTATGTTAGTGAAGATATTTATGTATATTAATCCTTTTGAATTTCAGAAAAACCGGGCAACACAGTAAATTTACGTGGCAGGTTATCACTTACGCAATGTCCCCATTTCACGATTCACGGCGACTCTTCAATGATGTTGTGTTAACCATTAGATTAATAATATACTTCATCTTTTTATACGCCATATATAACGGACTAAAATGTATTAAGTGTGTCGAAAAATCAAACCACTCGACTGACCCGAGGGCTTACAGTAGCAGTTTGAGTGACCGGGAACGAATGTACTAAGTGTAGAGTAAGTACTTCAAAATAGATATCCAAATATATTGTATTTATTTTTATTGTTAGACTCATAAATATATTACTTAATTTCACTACCTTCTTGTGAAATTGGCATTAATCAAAACAGAACATTTTGAGTTGGGTTGGATTTACTGCTGCAAAATTAACTTTTAGAATGCGGTATGTAGGTATGTTTCCTAAAGTACAGTGGTTACAGTATTGACTTCTTAATTACTAATAATCATTAAGTAATTGGAATTTTAAGTCAATGGCAGAATTATGAAGTTTGACGATTCTTTAAGTTATGGGTGAGAAGAATATTATTTTAATTCTAGAAGTTACTGTACATTCATGGGTCGTGGTTGAACAGATGTTACACTTCATATGCTTTTATCATGCTACAGGGCGTTTAAAACTATTAAAAAAATGATTACACGATCTCGCCATAAAAATGCAGCGTCCTCCAATTTCCAAATAATCTGGATTATTCAATACTGAAATCACATGATAAGACAGACAAGCTAATGATGGATATTTTCATCAGATCGATGAATCCGTGCCAAATCTCGTTACATCAATTCAACAGTGACAGGGAGGAATATCTAGAGTTAGCCTTCGAGGGAGAAGGCATTGCGGAGTATGCCACATGCTTTCTCACAGGGAATATTTTTTTCGGACACAGTTCAGAACAGTAAAAAGTCGTTTTATAGAAAATATGACTTCGAAGTTCAAATAAGTGTTCGGAGTTTGAAGTTGAGACCAGTGTTGATCAAATATGACAATATATGCTTATAAATTATCCATTGAGTCTGTTGTTTTTCAAGAGATAACATAAGAAATCTGAAGAAATCCCCCTACACAGCCTTCGAATCTGAATAAAGATATTTGTGACTCTTAAATTCATACTATATATATGGGGAAGTCTTTGAATATAAGGTTTTAATGAGTATGTTTTTAATTGTTCTCTACTCGAATTTTGCTTTAATTGCGCTGATAAGATACTCCAAAATTTAAGCAAAAGTAATAAGTAAAAATAATGAATATTTTTGAGAAGCAAATTTTGATGTTTAAATGTAACATTAAATTTAATTTTGAATGGATTTGATTTTGAATAATTTTAAAATAAATAATTTAATGTTTTAAATATCATTCAACCTTTTGTTATTATTTAGATTCTAAACTTTATATTTGCCGTTCAACAATTTTTTTTATACGTGTAGCAATGCAGCAAGCTATTTTAAGTGATTTTTTAATGCTGATTATAACACAACACGAATAAACTATTTTATTTTACCTTCAATTTTAAACGCAAACATCACAATTTTAGGCTCATTAAATCTATTACCACATGAATGATTTGAATATTTATCTCTCTCAATGCGACTACAATTATTTATCTAGGAATTATCTATACACTGATTCTAGAAAAATGAGTCTTTGCTAGCTTCTCAGTAAAATATTTTTATTTTATGTTAGGTCTATCTAAAGGCCTATCTATAAGTCTATCCATAGGTTTACCTTAGGTCTATCTAGTCTATGTAAAGTCATTCTATAGTTGTACATTAGGTATATCTAGTATTCTATCAGGTGTTGCTTGATCGAATAATGAGTATGTCTGATTGAATTAACTGTAAGCCCCTCTAAATTAGAATTTAAAAAGTTACAAAATTTAATTTGGCAACAAATTGAAATAGAAGAGGTATATGAATTACAAAGTTGAATGTGATTATATGATGACATAAAATACACACAAAATGTCTAAATGGAAGGCAATAAGTATCAGTATTCATAAATGGGTTTTTAATGAATTGCCTCAGCAAAATAAAGCAGAATCGTGCGTAACAAATCAAAAGCCTGTGCAAATAATGGCAGGGTTAGATCTATAAAATAAAAATACATAAGTTGAAGAAAGGAAAATGAAAAAAGCAATATTTCGTTCTAAGTACGAATAGTCTATCAATCAAAACTACGAAATAGTATTGCTTTTTGACAAGAGACAACATCGTGCTAATGAAATCGTTAGGTGGTATGCTCAGTCTTATGTTCCGTTCTTAAAAATGCTATTTATCAAATTGAAATGTGCAAAGACGACGGGCGTTATGGATAGGTTCTACAATAAATCTGTCTGCATTTGAATTTGCTTTCGCATCATTCTTGAGCGGGACAGAAATTATCCTGTGATCACAATTTTGTGTTTTTCAAAGCAAATCCTTTTTAACATCTCTAGTATTTATTGCCTTCAATATAAGTCTTTTTCACGTGCTTGATATCGATTCTTAAATATATAATGCTGCTTTATTTTTTTTTAATTTGCATTTTTCTTC
>OX578133.1:159231815-159256815 GCA_951213105.1 Amaurobius ferox
CAGTAGCGTATTAGCCCTTGTGGTATAAGTTTTAAATGCCACTGTAACTGGACGAAACTTCACTGGTTTTTTGTGAAGTTTGGGTATCAAGACCAAATAGGGGTAGCGTATATGTTTCAAATCAATTCCAATTCGCTTATGAAGTGCACAAATTCGATTATTAATTTCATTATGTTGCACATTGAGCTTTTTATAGATTTCCTCATCTTGATAACTTTCTTTAAGAATCTTCATATAGTATGCTATGCATGTGAAAGTGAAATTAGATACTGCCTTGTCTGTGTAGGTAACTGCATATTTGTTCCATAAATCATTCAGTTCGTCACGATTTACATTACTCTCTTCTCGTTTTTGAATTGAAGGTTGATAAAATCGACGAAATTGAAAATTTACACGATCTCGCCATTCATCAAATGCATTCATAGGCAAACTGTATTTTATTGCCATATTATATATAAATTCTTTCAATTCTTTATAATAATTCCCATATATATCATGAAATTCCTCTGACCTGAATTTAGTACCTTTATCAAATGCTTTTCGTAGTTGACTCGTATTAATCACGTTCAAATCGCCAGTCACTATGTGTTTATGATCATCATCTATAAATGGGCTTGATGTACACTGACACATCAGATTTTCATATTGTCCCATATTCTTACCAATTTTATTGTAATTATATACCTTACGTCCCATTGTCAACACATAACGGTATGATATACAAATATTAATTCTTCTAATAGGAAAGTGTCTTTGATGATAGTCTAAAATCTTTTTAAAAGGAACATTATTAAAAGCTCTATTTTTAAAAGTTGTCATTAAATATTCTTTATGTTGTATTGCACTAATTTCTTGATTTAAGTTGATGTTATATTGTGCTGCTCGCATTTTAATCATATCAAGAAATATTGCATACCAGTTATTAACGCAATCGATCTTATCACTGGGTGCATCATCAAATTGTTTATCCTTATAATTATGCCATACTCGCAATATGAATCGCTTTCGTATACCATAAACTGTATTTTTGATCCAATTATTTTTAATGCCAAGATCACTGTATAATTGTGCAAATAATGCATCGATTTTTACTAGTGTATTCAGATATGTAGTACGATGTGATTTTTGTCCTCGTTTTTGCCTTGTAACTGAATAAGCTATATTATGCTTCATTGATGGCTTACTTCCATCCCTGCATTTACTTAAATCATTACTTTTACTATACAGTAAGGTATTAAGTCCATATGGATATGATGTCATAAATTGATTGATGTGGACGTTTTCCCACCACATTCGTTCGTTATGTTTGGTTACAAAATCAATTATATTAACAATAATATTTTCAAATCCATGATGTTTAAAGTGACTTAATTCTATATTATCACGCTGTGAAGACTGATTTTTATAATGCTTTATCTGACTTCTGTGAAGATTTAGATATATATATTATATATATATATATATATATATATATATATATATATATATTATATATATATATATATATATATATATATATATTATATATATATATATATATATATATATATATATATATTATATATATATATATATATATATATATATATATATATATATATATATATATATATATATATATATATATATATATATATATATATATATATATATATATATATATATATATATATATATATATATATATATATATATATATATATATATATATATATATATATATATATTATATATATATATATATATATATTATATATATATATATATATATATATATATTATATATATATATATATATATATATATATATATATTATATATATATATATATATATATATATATATATATATATATATATATATATATATATATATATATATATATATATATATATATATATATATATATATATATATATATATATATATATATATATATATATATATATATATATATATATATATATATATATATATATATATATATATATATATATATATATATATATATATATATATATATATATATATATATATATATATATATATATATATATATATATATATATATATATATATATAATATATATATATATATATATATATATATATATATATATATATATATATATATATATATATATATATATATATATATATATATATATATATATATATATATATATATATATATATATATTATATATATATATATATATATATATATATATATATATATAGACCTACTTTTTCAAACATTTTTTAAGCAAATAAAAATATACAAATTAACCCATACAAAATACAAAAAAAAAAATCAGCAAAATGTATTCGGTAGTTTTTTAAATAAAAATTAAAATTATAATTACACCCATATCATATGAACAGATCACGTTGTTGTTGTTGAGACCCAGACCGTCCGATCTACCAGAAAGGTGTAAGGTAACTGGAACAGATCACATGATCCAACTCAAAATAAAATATAGCATCTATCTTGTGTCAAAATCGTGATTTTTAAAGTTCTTTTTAATTTATATTTAGTGTTGCATCTGTCTTAAAACCGCTTTATTTTTTTCTGTGCATCTATAATCTATATATTGCGACAACGCAATTACAATATATGTGAGTTTAATTGATCATCAAAATTTTATTATTTCTACAACGAAGCCAGATTTTCACGTGTGGGAATGTAAACAAATCAAGATGTAAGATGAGTTGCATAAAAATTGCTGAATTTCTTTAAAGCAAAATTATCTAGCTCTGGAGTCTGCAATATAGCATGAATGAAACACTCATTGATTTTACATAGAGAAGCAACGAGTTCATTTCCTTTTTCGATGAAGATTTAAGTATGGAGTTATACAGTACTTTTACCTCCATGATTTTAAGTTTTAAGTAAAATAAATTATTGCAGTACTGTGATAATTTTAAAAATATCGCCGCTGAATGAAAGGAATGGAAAAATGTTTATGAATGAAATATCACTGCTTTTATATCGAGAGCCAGGCAATTCATATTTCGATGACGTTATTTGAATAAAGCTCATTTATTTTTGATGAAGTTTTCAAATATAATAAATTGTATTAATGTGATTATTTTAAAAATATCACTGCTAAATGTATCGCATTTTAGAGATGTTTAAATAAAATTCCATTGCAGTTGGGAAGTGTTTCATAATTAATGCTTTATGTATGATTGATCTTTCTTGTCTACTTTGTTTTCTCTCCTTCCGTTATATTAGGTGGAGCTACTATATTGGGCTCGGATGTTCAATCATTTACTCTTTGGACGCCATAGTCTAGAGCTCATTCGGGCGCTCAGGTTCAGGCTTATTGTGCTAAAGAAGGAGATAAAATGATTTTCGAAACGTACATTGGAAAAAAACTTTTTTTTTTTAATGGTCAGGCACTTGACTTTCGTCATTCGCCTTTCGTCAGCGGCCAGAACGTGAACCATTTAGCCGTCCGAAGACGTTGCCCCAGGCGCACCAGAAGGGGGCGGAACACACTACTCCCACAACACAAACATCCATGCCTTACGTGGGACTCGAATCCTCAACGCGGCGGTCGAGCGATTGCTGTGGAAACGCTTACCTTGACCACTCGACCACTGCGTCGGCTTAAAAAGAAACTTGTTGCCCCAGCCTGGAAGCTACGCACCTTTGTTTTGCCAAGCCGACGCGATCTTGTCTTTGAAATGGAATCTGAATTCTTCACCATCTAACATCAGATGGACGTACAACTGATTATCTGACTAACAAGGTCCTGGTATTTTCATCTTAGGTCTGCCTACTGCTGCAATTTCTATTCTTTAGTGTTGTGACGAGATTTCATAATCTCACCCAACCCTTGTAAAAATCGCAAATTATATATTAATTATCAAGATTCTATATTTTTACATCATTTTAAACCCTGTTTCATTATCCCTCTTGTCTTTGAAATATGTATTATATAAAATATTCTACTGAAAGGAAAGCTTTTAGCCATTTTATTAATCCGTGAAAACCGCATTCAGAGAGAAGTTTCGTTATTATTTGACCGTTAAAGTCAAGGTCTTTATTCCCGGGCAAAACGGATGTCTGGCTTTGCTTGCGGCCTGGTAATGTTAGTGCAAGGCATACCCTTTTCTGCACAATAGATTTTGGAGAGAAACTTCTGGATGAATTTGAGACCTTGTGGCGAGGGTCTGATGTATCAGTATATTTCAATTTCGGGACCCCGCTCTGGTCAGGCGAGGCTATGTCTGTGAAGTTTTTGATTGGTCAAAAGGCTGTAAATAGTCTTCTGCTAGGTCCGAATGATTTTGGGGCCTGAATTCGCCTAGTTACATAAAAGCTGTTGCAAAGAATATTCGTGGCTTTTCTTCCTGTCTAGCTGTCGACGCTCTCAGGTCGGTCTGGACCATTTTTTCAATGTTGCCCACCACGGAGTGCGGGAGTCGGCCCTAAGTCGACTTCTGGCCTCTTGTGGGCATGGGAAGGAAAGCCGAAGACGCCTATATCGCCGAAGAACATCGATGGAGAGCCCGACGTCTAGCTGAGAGAGCTGCGACGAGGAAGGTACGATGGGGCCCGAGGTCTATGTGCCGGGTCGAAATATGGGTATGGTATAATGTTCCGACCCTTCTGCAACTCCGACTGGGGAGGTAAGGTTTGACTGCCCTCTGCATCTACGCCTGTCTTACGGAAGCATAAATATAAAGAATTTTCTCCTAAATTACGTAAACTCTGACTTCCGTTCCTAAATTATATCAACTTGTTTAATTATCAGTCCTAACTTTCTCTGAGTGCGAGTTTTCTCCTGTTGCTTTGAGACCATACCTTAAAATATTATATCATGTTTATTAAATACTTAAATGTTGATGTGCCACTTTATTTATATCGTTGATCATATTATTATTATTGAATTACTTCCGTGGCAACAAATATATTAGTAGGGATCCTGAGTCCAGTGTCACTGCCACAGTTACTTAGCGTTGTGCTTCCTGATAATGATTCAGTTATAATTTTAACTTCTGATCTTCTTAATTACAAAATTGAATAAAGAAAGTGATTTATATTTAAACCTGTGTGGTTATTTAACATCTTTGTCTCCTGAAATTGTGCATCTGTGTTTTCAGGAGATGGCGCCTTACAAGGTAAGGGTTTATTATATCTTTGTATTTATTGCATTGTAGGTCATCCAGGGATTTATTCCTGGACGAGAGAACTTCGAAATAGAACCTGGGTTAAACAATTATGGGATGTGCCAACGAACTTCACGGCTTAACACATTCACGGCTTAGCATATTTGCTTCTTACTAATTACAAACTTCAAATATCTTATTAATTTCGTATCACATATAACATGCTTGGCGTGTGGTGTTTAACACCTTTTTCCTGCGTGACATTAGCGTCCTGAATGGTTGTCTTATTTCCCGATATGAATCGTCTCTCAATATACTGGAGTCCACTGAACCTATACTAGTCGTACTAGGGTCACTTTCAGACCTCTGACATCCGTTGACATTTTCGTTTGTCCTTTTTCTAAAAAAAATCCTCTCTGCAAACCTTCCCCCTCTAATAAACCAATTTGGTTCTCCAAAGTTCGTTCAAATCCCTCTTCAGTAGATAAAATTAAAAACTGTATTATTGTTGCCATGGAAATTTCTAATAAAGTGACCTAAGCTTACGAGTAGATTCTGCTCTCAATTGATTTTGATCAATGAATCCCTTTATTTCATTCTTATTAACTTATATGAACATATTGTGTTCCCTCCATTTTTTTTCTAAAGAAAAAAAAAATCTATGTTAACTGTTCTTATTTTCTTAGATCTTTCTTTTTCTTTTGACCCTTTTTATTTGTATTTTTTCTTACTTTTCTTCTCTAAATTTTATTCTAAATTTCTGGTTTTGTTTTCATACGCCTAATTATTTTCCATTTCATATATTTTCTTTTTATATATTTCCTAAATTTTACTTTTAAAATTTTATTATTTTTTTTCATTTTAATCTATTTCTCATTATGTTATTATACCTCATTCTAAATTTTATTTTTCAATGATCTTTTTATCTATATTCGCAATAACCATTTTCCCATTTTTGTAAAATGGACGTACTTGTCAAGTTCAAATATAATGTAAAACTGTCTGTTTATCACAATATTTTTCATAAATTGTTATACTTTTAGATCTAAATAAAAGTTCGTTTGGCGGGATGGTAGACCTTGGGTGCCTCCTGAATGCAGGAGGTATCCTTTCCCAGCCGTGCAGATAGCTACTCTAAACCCACTATGTGAGTCGCACTGTCTAGGGTCTTCAGACCTCTGGGATCTCTTCAGTGACCTACAGGGTTGATTTGTTCGCATGCAATTCTAAAGAACCTTACTATCCAAACCGTGTATCGAACCATACACTTTCGTGATAGCCAGTCAAAGCTTTACCGTTGAGCTACTGAGATGGAAAATTGCCAGTTCTCATCTTTGAAGCAAACGCTGCAACATATACTTAAATACCTTTATTATTACGCTGCATTATTATTACGCCTATTACGCTGCATTTTACATTGCGAACCAGTTGATACCTTGTCACACTAAATCTGTCTAATATATTTCGCACAGTCTGCTTTCTCTTTAGAAAAACGTTTGGCGATTGTATGCATTACTTACAGCATCTTTTGGACTAATTAGCGATTTTAAGCCAAATACGAATATTTATTTTTCATGATTTCTAAAGTTTCTTAAAGATTCTTAAACATTTTTTTCGTTTAAAATTGCAATTTTTTATGACTCGCAAGAATAGCCTCTTAGATTTCACTGCTGAATAAAAATCATCAATGAATTTCTATGTGTATATCGTAGTATAATTATTTATAAATACCCATTTGTATTCGTCAGCAGATCTTAGCCAAGCTACGTGCAACTAATACGTCATTAATTTGAGTGAGCCATTAATCAAGTTATATTTGTATTTCTTGATACTATTATTTTGTTCTTTCCATCCGTGCTTTTAATTAAAGCTAAATAAAATAATTGATCCGAAATTAGAAATTTATTTTCTTGGGATCTTTTTAAAATTTAGTTTTTATTAAAAATACAAGAAAATTACTAATCTAACATTAAACTATGAGAAAGGAGAAAAGAGATATTTTTCAGAACTTTATTTCGCGGTTGGCTTTGTTGATATTGAAATTAAGGTGAAAAATTTATAATATTTTACATTATAGTCCTCTATATTTTGGTTACATGTTTTAATGTTTTTAGTATTATTTTACTGTTTATTATCCGCATTTAGCGAAAAAAAAAGATGTAAATTCAATTTAGAGTCAGCATCTAATTTTTCAAATCTACAAATGTGATGCTATTTTATATATAAAAATGTGATCGTCTATGTATATATCTATATATGTAGCCAATATTTCTATTTTTTTAAATGTAGGTATCGAACCGCAGATAGCCACTAAACTTTAGAGAAATTTGATAGATTTTTATATATTTGTAAAAAACCTCCAATATCCGAGTAAAAAGAAGGTTGCTCGGAGAAGCTATCTCTTTATTCAAAAATAAAGACAAAACCTCGGTTTATTTAATAAGAAACAGAGAAATTCACAGAACCCTCTAGAAGCCCGATTTCTGATAAAGTTAATAGCTGTCTTATATAGATTTATGAAAATCCATAATTTCCTATTGAAATATGTTCATAACGAAGCCAGCATTTTTGCTTTCAATCCCCCATTGTTTATCAATGAGCTAAAACTCAATGTGAGACACCTGCCGTCGTTTGTTGTTGTTTCTTATAACCTCCTGTTTCGGTACCTGCCATCGTTGGTAGTGGCGATAAAAATACAGATTTTTAAAGTTTCGAGTTTTATAGATGGAAATTTAAAAATTAAAATATAAGATTATAACGTTATTATAAGCATTTTCTGAAGAAATCGGTGTGTTTTGAGGAAAAATTCGTAATTTACGATTTTTGATGTATTAGTGAAAATTACAAATAAAAGTAGAAAAGTTATTTAACATTTGTCATCGTGAAGTGTGAAGACTTAGAAATATCTCGAGAACGGTTAAGTTTAGCGCTATGGGCTTAGTATTATTCTTTCCGTCATAAAAATTACGTATAAAAAACAAGCTTGTAATTGGTACATTTGAGCATACGTTATCCTTTCTTTTAAAATTTGTCAACTTTTGCTAGCCTTTTCCGAAAAAGGGCACTTTGTAACGAATATAGTTTGTGACGAATATCTGGATAAAAAGTGCCCATAGGTAATTTGTACAAATAAAATCAGTTGTTCTGTAGGGTGAAGAAATTCCGTTGTAAATAAAACAATTTATCCTTCGGTCATTTACTTTAGAGTTTCAAATTAAATTGGATTATTATCTATATTATTAACCCGTTGCTATTTTGAATTGGACATAAAATTTGAGGGAGAAGATAATTGTTACAAGCTCTGACATCTTTGTTTTTAGTGGAATATTCAAAATTTGAAATATTCAATCTATCATTTTCTATTTAAATGATATAATATTTTTAGGATACATTATCTCACTCTTATTACTCAATGATAAAAGAAAAACATTTAATAGTATAAGTTTAGCAGAAAACTTAATTTTTATAATAGATAAATTGATAGTTTTTAAAGTGGGTCCTGCGATACAAATGTTGCTTAATGTATAAAATCTGAAAAATGCATTCCTTATTTAAGAGATTATATTTAAACCTCCACCTGTGAAATTATTTCGAAGTTTGCAAATAAATCAAATATTTAGTTAATTTTGTGATTACATGCTGAAAATTGTAGATTTCTTTTTAATAAGTTTTGTTGACACATAGATTTTTAAATTTTGGCGGATTGTGAAAATATGCGCATACTACAATGCCATGCAATGTTTGAAATTTCGGAGATCGTTAATTAGTCTTTGCAGTGCAATGCGCGTAGTTTAAAAAATCACAGGGTCGAGAAAATTGATCTCAAATACTATATTCTTAACATTGTGTGAGACCAGAGGACATTCAGATTTAATATTACGAAGATTTGCGATATAGATCAAGTGAGACAAAGCGCAGACTTACAGACGCCAGTTTACGACAAACCTGTTCCGGGAGATCATGACCCCAATAAATTCAGTGCATATAAATTGTAGGCGTGGTTGTGTCAGTAATCGCCTTGGGGCCAAGGCAGAAACCAAGCAGATTGGATAATAAGCTGTCCAATGAAGAAGTGTTGCTGCATCGCCCTGAGGATCAACCAATGAGATACGGAGGGCGTATCTGGACATCAGGCGAACTGATATAGCAACAAGCAGAGAAAGTAAAACAAGGTATATTCAGAGATTGAGAGTCACTGAATTCAGAATGAACAGCCAAGAGTGTTGTGCTTTACAATGCGTGAATTAAGAATTACCTTTAAAGAATGTGTAATGTCGAACAATAAGGCAGCTTTTCGACAAGTAAAATCCGACCGTTCAGTAGCCGTGACATTCGGCAAAAAGACTGTGTTTCAGTTGCCATGATAAAAGGCAATAAAGGTCCAACAATTCCATTCAATGTCCAAAACGACAAACATAGGTATGTGCAAATCGGCATTAAATTTAGGTCTATATGATTTTGAGCAAATAATCCTGGTCTCACAATTGTAGGATCTCCTCCTTAAGAGTGCATATATAATTAATGTAAGTCAATCGTAATTATAATATGTGTAATAAATAATATGTATGTTATATTTGAAAATTGTGTAAGTCAATTGTGTAGTATGTGAATTAATAATTATATTTTAAGAACGCGCATAAAGAATTTATGGTAGGTTATAATGCGGCGACGATGCGTACGAATACACGATTCACGAGCAATGAAATTAAGAACTATAAGTCAACCCAAAGAATTATTTATTATTTATAAAGGTGTTAAACCCCATCCAAATGTCTAGTGTTAAATGTGTATCACATATTGCATTTAGTAAATATAAAGATATAAAAAAACTTGACTTATTTTAGATTTTATGGGTTATTTCCTTCCTTAAACTGGATTCGAACTAGAAAGTTTTGGCATAATTGGCATAACATTTTGGTTCCAGGGATTCGAAACTGTTACTTATGGTTCCAAATACAACAATAATCATTTGGCCGCCAAGTAGACCTTGCAGGTCGGGAAAAAATCCGCGATGGTTCAAAACTCTGTGTTGTGACAGCAAAGAAAATATCTTATTATACGGGTCATTCGTTTATACAGAAGCGTGCTTAGTAATATTATACAGGGTGTCCCAAAAAGATTGAAACGCCCTTTAATTCGTTACCTGTTGGATATAAATGGGCAATGTAAATTGCAAAAATGTTGAAAGTAAGGTAGGAAATAAGACTACGTTAATGAAATATTCCTCCCATTAATTTTCAAAAAGTTATACTTTTTAAATTTTTATACGACCCCCTTAGACAAATTTGGTCAATCAGAAAAATTTGTTTTTTATGAAACAAGATCATTAAAAAACCACGCATATCTGTACCTTTAAAATCAACTGAATTATGATAAAGGCAAAAATCTGACTTACGCCACTTTTCCGTACCATGTGAAAGGTTTCATCAGGAAAAATAGGGATCATAAACAAATTGACGATGGGAATTGTTTAGATCAAGAATACGTCAATATGTGTCAAAATTTTTATCACAAATGCATCTGATTAAAGCATTATACATGACTAAAGCACAGACAGAGATCATATAAAGCAGTGATACTCACTACGCGGTTGGGTAACCTATGTATTATCATCCAATTTTATCTTTTTAGTGATATGCCACAAATTTACTTTTTTTATTTGATATATGGTCCCCATTGACAACGTTCAATTTTCAATTAAATATAACTCGCTCAATTTTAAAGATATAGATATGCGTTTTTTTAATTATCTTGTTACACTAAAAATACAAATTTTCTGATTGGCCAAATACGGTCATCAAATAGGGTTGTATAAAAATTTAAAAAGTGTAACTTTTTGAAAATTAATGGGAAAACTATTTCATTAACGTAGTCTTATTTCCTACCTTAATTTCAACATTTTTACAATTTACATTGCCCATTTATCTCCAACAGGTAAAGAATTAAAGAACGTTTCAATCTTTTTGGGACACCCTGTATAATGCGAAGACAGTGTTTATTATAGTAAAATAAACGTAATGATTACATATTTTTTGGTATTAAGACTTTCAGAATTTGATAAATTTTATTATATCACTATATATAGTTGTCTGAAGAGTTTTTTGTGTATTTCCAGACATAATATTTAACACTTATAGTATCAACTGCAGTACAGAACCTAACGTAGCCGGACTATCGATTTACCCACTAGTGGGTGGAGAAAATGGGGGATTCCAAACAGTCTTTTAAGACACTCAAGTAGTTCTCCTGGGGACATAGAAATCTGTACACTTATAGTATAGATTATCGGACAGAGCCTAATGTAGTTAGATTTTCAAATCCCCTCCCCAAGGGCGGACATCACTGTTTTTTAAAAGTATTTGCAGGCTTTCAATCAGCTCTTCGGTGCCTTCGAAGGATGAAATTTCGCACACATATATTTTGCAACTAGATTTTTATTTTATTTTCCTGGGGTAAACAAAATAGAAAACTACGATTAAAGTCCCAGAACGCTTTTGAAGTACCAGGAACATAAAGGACTGAAACTCGGCCACTGGACAGAACATAACCGGGGCAATTTTTACTGAGACAGCTACTTTCAAATTTAAGAACATTTAATTTTAAACAAAATGAAGCTTATTAAAACCTTCAGCTCTATTTTTTAAAAGTGTCAGTTTCTGCCTTTGATAGTTTTAAATAATACTACATATATATTAATTTTATTATATAGTGAACGTTGTACATATTTCCAAGTGCTTCGATTTTGAACATTGTTTTTTTTTAATTTACCTAATGTAATGCTATCTCACATTCCCTTAAACCTAGTTGTATGTAAGAAAGTATATAATATTACAATTCTATACTATTTTATAAGAAATATAATGGATATATTATCATCATTAAAAATGCATACATGTATATTTGGAGTATTATTTCTCATAATACACTTCTGTGTTCAATCAAGCTGGTGTACTACACATTCTCAAAGTTTTCTGCATATTATATAAGGTAAAATCAATAAAGTAATTCCATTATTTGCAAACAGTTGAAAGATCATTCTAAACAATATTGTTCTTCTAGTTTCTTTTGTAACTTAAATAACAATTGTCAGTTAAAACAAATTATTTTGCTGATTAAACATGAAAAAAGAAATTATACACCCTGGATCTCAAGTGAACATTTTTTCTTCTTTTATCCAATCGCAGAATTAAGTTTTGATTCAAAATCGAGAAAATTGTACATACAACTTAAATACTGCCATTTTCAACTTCAAAATTTTATATTTGCTCTGAAATAAGATAATAATTGCAAAAGTAAAGATATTAATATCGGTTAGCACATTTTTCGTAAACCAGCTCGGCGTTTAAATTATTAAAGTTGCAAATATTATTCACAACATTAAACAATAGTTTTTCCCAATAATTAAAGTTTTAAAAACAATTTCCAACAACTAATTTCTTTCTTTAGAGAAATGTATGGACTATTGATGTATACTATAAATATTTTAAAATATTGACTTCATCATGTGTGTTATTTCTTTTCTTTAGAATTATTAATATAAATAAGAACTTATGTACATTCATGTACAAATCAAGTTACTCACCTAGACAGAACTATCCAATAAATGCGAAAACGGAAGTTAGTAAAGAGTTATATCTAGGGCAGATATGCAAAATATTGCAGTTTATAAGTGAGCTCAAGGAGCTCTAATTACCCTCACTATGGTGAATAAGAAAAGTTCCCTCACAGTCACTATATGCCGTATATGCACTGTAAGGGTTAGGTAGAGGTTGGTTAGTAATAAGCATACCTAGAAGATGCACTATATACGACACAACGAACAACAGATGAAGTTTGAGAGTGTCCGTATTGTTGAGTTCAGGTCGGCTAGTCAAGTCGCCAGCTATCAGGGCTGTATTGATGTAAGTGTGAAGTGAGTAGGAAGAAGTGGATAACCCAAGCCTTTCGTACTTAACGGACAGGCTTTAAATGACTTATACCCGGAGATAGGATTGTTTTCTTGTGAGATAAGTATGAACAGCTGCAACAGCATTTTTGTCCAGCACTCAAGGGCATGAAGAATTTGAAAGAGAACCCTGTCTCTTAGTGACGTCTTTAGCAGCATACACAGCTTCCGTTTAGAAAGGATTAATACCGTGTTAGACTATAGATGGCTACAGGAATATTGAGCGACACGCTACCCACGGCTGGTATGCTTAGCTGGTGACCTATTTATATGATAATAAGCCACCACTAGTAGTGATACGAAGACAATTGACAGTATATCTGTACGTCTGGAAAATAATGTATTCTCATATGTTACCTTTTATGTCCAGTCTACAAACAACTCGTTTCCTATAAGTCAATGCTCGCACGCACACTGTTACGATTTCTGGATGTATATGTTATATTCATCCACTTTTTGGCTGGTTTCCTGATTTGCCGATTATAGTGCTCATGGAACTACAGGCTCCGTATATTACGATACTGCAGGATTTGGAGTGGAAGTTGCAATGCCTGTGAGCAAATATGCCGCTTGATTTCATACTACATCTGTATGACTAATTTTCCGAGCGTATCGCCACATTTCAAAGCAAGAACAGGTTGATGATTGCACTAAAGAGTAACTTTTACTGTCCTGTTGTTTTGCAGCACATTATCTGTTAACTATGATACTATTATCACTCATTACCAACCTCATTACGATTACATATATTAATTTCCATTCGATTCCAACTTTTCCTTCTTGGTGCGTAACTTTCCTGTCAATGAGTAAGCATATTATAAATGCAAAACATCGACATAATTTTTGTTAAGAATAAAATAAGAAGATGCCGGAATATGATGAAACTTTATAAGTTTCAGCATGCATTTTGTTACTCTAAGGCAATACCTTGAAGTGGCATGAAAAGGTACATTAATCAATAAGAAATATTATTTATGCATAAATCATTGATTATGAAACACTTCCCAACTAAAATGCAATTTTATTTAAACATTTCTAAAATGCGATACATTCAATGATGATATTTTTTAAATTATCACAGTACTACAATAATTTATTTTACCTGGAAACTTAAAACTTCCTTAAAAATGACAATGCTATAAAATCGCCTGCTTCTCTATGTAAAATCAATCAATATTTCATCCATATCACTTATATTCCAGACTCAAGAGCTAAATAATTATAATATATAATCATATAATATGTGTGTAATTGTTATTTCAATTTTTATTTAAAATACTACTTAACATATTTTTATGAAATTTTTTCATACATTTTACGTGAATATTTCCTAAAATTTTCAAAACAATTTGGGAATTTTAACTCCGCTTAAAAAATGTTTGAAAAATTAGGGCCCATAAGGTTCAAGGTGTTTCAAGTTTTCAACCCCGGTTAAATCCAGAACTAATTGGGTGGTATTATTCTTTTATATTTCAATATGTCCCATAGACCGTTTCAACAACATACTAAAATTTCATTTCGATAAAATCATTTTTTACGGCAGCTATGGTGTGAACGAACGGACAGAATGAACAGAGAGACAGACAGACAGAATGAATAAAATCATAAACACTTTTCAACTAAAAATTGCAATTTTACTTTTATAACATATTCCTCTACAGAAATTTATGACCTATATTGTGGAAAAAATGATAAGTTTGTTGGACTACCAAGATGCTAAAACGAAAGAAAAATATTTAACAACCTACTATATTTTGCAGAGAAGTCAGTGGGGAAAACTATATAAGTTCTGAAAAGTGATTATTGTCTCGATTTTGTACATATACCAGTTGGGAAATGGTACATGTGTTAAGAAATGTGATTATTCTTCGCTATATTTGTACAGTTGTTACGTTGTTGGAAAACATAACTAAAAGGGCTGCAATCCCCGTCCCCGGCATTGACGCCATGACCCCCTTCGTAGTAGTACAGAAAGGATATTTTGCATGAAAATTTTACTAATTGTGTTAGCTTTGATTAAGTGAATTTTATAGATTATCAGAGAAAATGTACTAAACTGAATCTACAAAACAAGACTAATTTATTTTTATTGGTCGGTCAGCATGTGTGTTGTTAGTCTCTAAGCCATCTGCTCATCGTAATCTCTGAAACACCTGATGCAAATAAAACGGAATTCTGTGGTATTTTGCTTAAGTTGCATGAATGGAGTAACAGATACTTGTCCCAGCTCTGGGTTTAGTATTGAGTTTTCAAATCTCTAGGCTAATATTCTGAGATGCCAAAAAAAGAAAAAAAAAATCTGGTATGAAAATGTCACGTACTTTATTTAGTAAATTATACTGATTAACAGCAAAAATACTGTTCTGGATTTTAAACCATTATTGGAACTTATTAAAGTACTTTATTTTGTTAAACATTATATATTTAAACTATCTTATAATAATAATAATTAATGATATAATTAACTTTTATTAAATGAATTGCAAGTAAGAATTTAGTAATGTTGGTGCTGTAGGGGTGAAGACTTTCTTACAACGGAATCTGATATGTGTATTTGTGTGTGTATTCCAGTATTTTTACATTATTAATGGAAAAACTATCAATTATTTGATAACACTTTTCTCTGATTATGAAATAACTTTACTATCAATTATTTCATAATAAGATAAATAAAGAAAAACCCGCCCAACAGGAACTCATACGGAAATCAAAATTTCATAAATGAATTTGTCTTTCAAGTCCCCAAAACTTTATTTGTGCAATCCTTGTGGTATTTTTAAGGGGAAATAATTAGGAATCTATAGGTATTTTTATAGGAGTTTAAAAAAAATTAGATATAAAAAAATGCATATGCACTATTAGGGGTGTCATTCCGGACAACATCTATACATTTTTTGCAATAATTTAGCATAAGACATTGAATTTTTAGGATTAAAACTAGTTTTCAAGAAATTCCAGTTTTATGGACTTTTAGAAATATAGTTTGTACAATAGATTATCATAGAAGCCGATGGAGGGGGAGGGCAAAACGTTGCATTTAGAGCCCTGGGCTGCATAAACAGTTTACGTAAAAAGGTTAATAACTGGTAAAATATAATTCGCTTCCCTACAGTCTTATATGCATTCTTCTGAAAAAATGCACTCCACCACTATGTGCAATCAAATGTATGTAATTAATAACTCGTATTTAAAAAGTTATCTAACATCAGGTTTCGAGCAAGTAAGAATGTCATCTAAAAATTGCAGAAGATATGGAAATCCAGCCACATTTCGAATTCAGAATAAGGCGCAAAATCTAGCAATTTGATTACGAATCTAAAAATGAAGCTCTTTTGATCCAATGTAAAGATTTATATTGGGTTCTTTTAACTTTCTGATAGATATTACAATAAATTTATTGGACGATACATTTCGGGCAATAAGGTCCCATAGTGACATATTTAATGTACTATGGCAGCTGCATGGATATGAATTTTTAAGAAGTTAAAAAACGTTGTAACTATATTCATATAGTACTGAAAGATGGGGATGATATTGTCATCGTAGGAGTCGGTATTAAAAGAAAAGTTGATGAACATTTCAGTACTTCTTAAATCAGGATAGATTCAGTAGAAGTCGTCAATTTTATTTACGCAAATTACTATTTTTCCAAATGTTACAATTGCTTTAAAAATTCTTTTAACATTACCGGTGACAATTGCCAACTGTGAAGTAAGTTTTTTAATAGAAAATCACCTTCGGGCAGACATGGTGGTAGAACGATTGACTGTGCTTTCAATCAAAGCTGACATCGCCAATACATTAATTGAAGATACAAATAATGTATTTTCAAAATTATAAACTCGCAGAGTATTTATTTGACAATAAATATCTATCTCAATATACATATGGTGCAATCCTTGATTTAATCAAAAATTAAATTTTACGACACGATATCTGTGTACACATCACCCTCTATTATCTTGAAAACATAAGAAACTATCATTCGCATTTATTTTCTCTCAAAATTAAATAGCACACCATCATTTAGGGGAGTCAATGAGGATGGTGTACTTCAATTAATAAAAGCTACCGTTTGAAAGCAGGCGCTTGAAAGTTCGAAAAGTGGTAGGTGGTGGTCGCGTCGTTGCATATGTCCAAACAGGGCGCTTGTGTTCTATGTCGCCTCAGGCGTCAAAATAACTAGTCACGTGCCTGCAAAACAGCACGAGTTTATTCGCTGATCCAATCACTGCACATCATACGTGACACCAAATCCAATCACTGCACAGCATACGTGAACATCACATGACTAAGGGCGGGCACTTAAAAAGTACGAGAATCGGACTTTTGCGAATGCGCAGGCAGCAAAACTCAATTAGGCTGGGAATATGAATACAGGGTGGCTGGTTATTAATTATCGTGTTAATTATCCCCAATCCTTATCATCTTTAAAAGAGTATTATATTCTCTTTGAAATTAACTTTGAAAGAAAAATGTAAGTTGAAACTTTGACAGTGACAGAAGATTGAAATTTAAGAAATAATTATCCAAGTTGTTATAGTTAGTTTAGAAATAATTGCCTGCGTATTTAGAAATATAATTTTACGATTTTTTAAATTTATATCTAAAATTAAAGTATGTACAATTATCTTTCAAACTCATATTCTCTTGCGTTTCTCCAATTATAACTTTTTACGTTAATTAAAAGTTGAAGTTCGCTTTCATCCATTTTTTTTACAATTAAATTATAAGATTTCACTGATTAAAGGAAGTTTAAATGCACTAATTCACGGGAAACAAAAAACATTATTTATTTGATGCTAAAGTTAGTAAAAGTCATTCTATATCTCTGACATTACTTTCAATTATTACCTATTGAGGGGGGATTCAATTATAGTGTGCAAAAATAAATTTGCATTTCATCAAATCGCGATGGGTCTATCTTACAAATAAAATATTCAGCCACTGTAAACTGCCTATGTTTTCTGATGATCATAAACTTCTGTGGCACAATTTTTAAATTTTTCACAAGCATTTTAAGCTAGCGACGCAATAATTATTTTCGTCTCTGCAAAGGGGAAACATGGGACGATCTTGCTGTTTTCTTCGGAAATATTGTTTTGAATGTCTGTTTTTTTTATAATTAAAAAACAAAAATTTGAATTTTTGAGAATAAACTTGTAATATTACCTAATTATTTGTCATCTAAATCAATTTTAAAAAAAATTCGTTAATTACATACCTTTTGTAGCTTAGTTTAAAATTTTGTTATGCAAATTAAAATTAGAAATTCAAAATTTTTAAAATTAAAATTTACAAGATTTTAAGTTAGCTCATTATTTCTCAGACAAATGGAACCTTAAACAAATCCGCCAATTATATGCCTTTATAGCTTGATTGTAATTTTTGTCTTAAGGGAGGATCAGAAGAATTTTGGCAGAATCACTGACTCACGCAAATTTTATAACGTTACATTTTTTTGATTTTCAGATTAGAAAATTCGTTATACCATGTTTCCCGAACGCTCTTTAATATGGGCGAGTTCTGCAAAGTACCATAAGCAGACGCTTGTTCGACTATCGATTGCGTTATTACGTTTCTTTCATTGCTGGTTTCTTTCTCGTTTTTAGTTTGCCGGCCGTTGCAGGTCGGTCGCCGTGCTTCATTACACACTATATCAAAACAACTGCACATTGAATTGATGTGTGTCTTAAATTAATTTTCTTTTCCTTTTTATTTCTTTTCTTTTTGTACATTTCTAAACTCTCTATTCAAAATTTTAATCTAATGTTTAGATTTTTATCTTTGCTTTCTTTGTACTTTTTCTTTCATTTAAAATTTCAATTTTCAACGCTCTCACGTTCTTATTTCCCAAAAACATTTTTTCCCATTTTTGTAAAATGGAAGTACAGATCAAGTTTTATAATATGTTTGTTTAACCCTGATTTATTTATTCAAATACGATTTAGACCTTAATAAACGCTGGACCTTGGGTGCCTTTTAAGTGTTGGAGGTTTCTTTTCCAGGCCATGGAACTAGTTTTATTCTAAACCCATAAGGTGAGTAGCATGGTCTGGAATCTTCATATTAAATCCATGTGTGTCCATCTACAGTCTCTAGCATAATGTTTTTTTCGTTTTCACAGATAGCAAACAATGCTTCATTTAGACGCAGAAAAAGCGGTATTGTCTGTCACTGAAACGATTTTACCAGAAGTATTTCCATTGAATGCATTATTATTTAGCATTAAAGCCTCTGCATTATAGGTCTCTGAGTAACAAAATCGATGCTTAGTTTCTCGCATGGCTATTTATCAAAAATAGCCCTCATTACATCAATTCGAGAGGAAGCAATATCAGTAAATACACAACGGCGTCCATGTCTTTGACATCTACACTACTGAGTCATAAATCGTTAAAACCTAAAAGTTCATCAATATGCTGTTGCAAACTGCATTCGCGTCTATATTTGCTATTGCAAGTCTTTTCGGATTAAATATTTTACTTACTGCTCCATCTATATGTTATTCTTGATTTATTCCAAATCTCGAGTGCAGAATTTCCATTACTCAGAGTAACAAATGCTTTATCATTAACAACAATCAATTATAGAGCATTTGACTTTTCGAATATTTTTCTTCTGCTACTTTTGTATCACCAAGCTTCGTAATTTAAATATGTATCCAAGTCCTTTGCTACAAAAACAGCCTCGACGCGACGACACAGCAACAACAACAAAAATATTTCCATTGAACGGCACCACGCCGTACTTAATCCTATCTTCAGAAATAGCCATGCTCACAATTCACAACTAAATTAGCACAGACCGTGTGTCGAAACAAAACAACTTGGTTGTACTTGAAAGTATGTTCAGTATCGGTACCACGTACTGCTGATAAGAATAAATTAACTGGAGTCAATTCCAGTCATAGTTAATTAACTGTTAGTTAACTAACTCAACTCGACTCTCTCCTACCAGAATCCATTTTCAGTAGCATTATTTTTTCCAAATTTTACAAGAACATTTTTGAAAATTGTGGGTCCAAATGATTACAATTATGGCATGTTACTCTTAACTTTGAGGGGCTTAATGAAATATTTTGGTTGATATCATACTTGACAATGTGCGGGATGAGGGTAAGGGATTCCCAGTCGTAGAGAAGGGAACTTTCCTCCGAGGGGGGTTAAAGACGTCACGAACAAGAAAATTGCATAGCTGTATTTTTAACAACAGTGATTGTAACTATTTAGTCTCGTAATAATTGAGCTCTAAAATAAACCTTTATATGCATGATTATGACAAATTCTGTTCTATGCCGCCATATTGGAAAAATACATAATTTTGAATAAGTTTTGTCGCTCAAATTAAAAAAAAATTCTATCTAGTTCTAGATATTTTGATAACAAAGCCGGATATAAAGTTTCGTGAAAATCTATTAATATTTGTGGTCGCTATCATGTACATAATAAATCGACCACAGAACAACAGACAGACGGACATCTCTCCAAAATAAACCAAAACGGGTTCAAGAGGTCTTAAAAGATATATTGGCAAAATCTCGAATTTCGGGAAAACAATACGTTCTCTATACTATATTACGAGAGAGTACGAGAAAGTAAAAATGAAGATATCAGCTCAGATACAACTTTATAACTTTAAGCATGTATTTTATTGCTTTCAGAATAATATACTCCAGCAAAGAACAACTACAACATTTTACAACAAGAAAGATCAATCATGCTTAAAGCATTGATTATGAAACACTTTCCAACTTCAATGCAATTTTACTTAAACATGTCTAAAATGCAATACATTCCTCGGTAATATTTTAAAACTTCTCACAATACTACATTGATTTATTATATTTGAAAACTTAAACTTTCATCGAAAAAAATGAACTTCATTCAAATGACGGCATTGAAATATAAATTGCCTGGTTTAAACATCTCTAAAATGTGATATATTACTCGGTAACAATTTTAGATTTATCATAATACCACGATAATTAATTATATTTAAAAACTTCATCGAAAACAACTGAAATTCATTCAAATGACGTCATAGAAAAAATAACACGCCTGGCTCTCTCTAAAAAAGCAGCATTTCATTCATAAATAATTTCCCATTCATGTCATTCATCACAATACTATAAAAATTTATTTTATTTAAAAATTAAGACCATGGAGCTATAAGTAATTTAACTCTATGCTTAAAACTTCATCGCAAAAAATCGTCCTTCTCTCGGTAAAGTCAATGAATATTTCTTTCATATCAGCTATGCAGACTCCATGAGCTAAATTCTTTTCCATTAAAAAAATACAGCAATTCCTATACAACTCATCCTACATATTTTGCTGCTTACATTTCACATAAGTGAAAAATAGGCTTCGTTAGAGAAATAATCAAAGTTGGATGCGCATTTAAACTCAAATATATTGTCATTGCGTTGTTTCAGTATGTAGATGCACAGAATTTAAGCGAAAATAAAGAGGTTTTACGACGAATACAACACTCAATATGAATTAAAAAGAACTTTTAAAATGACGATTTTGAGACAAGATGGATGCCGTATTATATTTTGAAGTTGGTCACGTGATCGTTTCATATCATGGTCACGTGATCGCTTCATATAAGAGGTGTAATTATTATTTTAATTTTTATTTAAAAAACTACTGAATATATTTTGCTGAATTTTTTTTTATATATTTTATGGAATAATTTGAATATTACCTAAAATTTCCGAATCAATTTGTGAATTTTAAATCCGCTTAAAAAATGTTTGAAAAATTAGGTCCCATAGGGTTCAATGTATTTCATTTTTTCAACCCGGGTTCAATCCAAAACTAATTGGGTGATATTATTTATTTATATTCCCATAGGTCCTACAGACCGTCTGAACAGCATACTAAAATTTCATTTTGATTAAGTCATTTTTGCGGCAGTTATCGTGCTAACGGACAGACAGACAGACAAACAGACAGACAGAATGAACAAAGTCATAAACACTTTTCAACTTTGTTGTAAAGTGTTAAAAAACATGCAACAACTGAATGTCAACAAACGGTTGTGTAAATAAAAATACAAACTTTGCTTATAAACACAATTACAATTTTACAAAATTATTACCTCAACAATTTTTAAGATTTATATATTAATGTTAAAGTTTATCATATGCATCCAATAATGTGTGATGTTTATAAGTTATAGCAATAAAAGTTGTCCCCCTGTAATTTTAATGGCAATAAATGCTCAACAAAGGAATTGATTTCTGAAAAAATTAAGTGTGAACATTATACCTGATCGCCATTCTGCACTTTCCTATTTTAACGATATATCATATCAATACTTTTACAAAGTTATATGATAAAACTTTCCCATTTTATTGTTTTAAAGAACTTTTAAAGTATGGAAAAATATTATTTTGAAATCAAGAATCTGGTATTCACGCTTACTTTGTTCTTTTGGCACATGGTTTATATTTCATGTGTCCATTTATTTCGTTCCCTAATAAAACGAAAGTATTATCCTAAACTTTATTTCTTACATAAAAATATTTCTTGTTTGAAAATGTATACTGTATTATTTTCTTCAAAGTACAAATGTCATTAAAGTTCAAACTGCGAAATACAACTTTATCGCAGCTTTAGAAAGTATTCCTCAAACGTATATTAGAGGATCTGCTTACAACTTTAAAAAATGCTTCTGTGCAATTCGTGAGTTTAATTAACAATGAAGTTTTAACTTTTATCTTTCCGCTTTAATGGTATTCTTGACTAAATTCTTCTTGTGTCTAACACCAAAAGGTAAGAATTTAACTACTAATTATCTCCTTTTAAACGTTTAATAGAGGGAAACGCGCTAAAGAATCGTGAAAAATAAAAGAATTATTTGACTTAATCGCTTCTCATTGAAAGAAATGACAAAGAGACAAATCATTTTAATTGGAAACTAAGGTAAGTAATTGGGAAAAAATTACACTATTTTCTTCGCATTTTACTTTGATAAATTCAAAAGTAATGTAAAACTGCGTGAACACAAATTATAAAGTTAGAAGGTATTGAATTTTCAAAACCATTGATGCTGGGTATAGTTACTTGCAAAACTTTGTTAATGCAAATTATAGAGAAGATTTTGAATTTTCACAATCCTTGATGTCGGGCATAATTACATCCCTTATTTAATTTCAAACTGAATAGTTTGAAATATAAATTAAGATAATTATATTATTTAGTTTCATAAACTAGAACATTTGATTTACTGGTACTTTGCTAATTATGTTGAAAAGTATAATTTTAAGTCTTTTAAATTTTAAAATGTAAAACATGGCAATAAATAAGCGTAAATTGCTATTATATTTTTACAGAACTATCACTATATATAATTGTCTACTGTGTTTAACTATATTCTATCGTGTTATCAGTATATATATATTGGTCAACCGTGTCCTTAAAAATCCTCCAGAAGCCATGCGTTGACCCAAAAGGTTAAAAATTTGTACATTTATACTAGCGTACGGAGCAAAACTTAACAGGGTTTTCGATGTACCCCACAGGGAGCGGAGAATATTGTTACAAACACATACACATGCACATAGACTACGAAATTTCCCTAAATAATTAAAATGTGGTCATGATACGAGCAATCATTCTTTATTTATTTTTTCAGCACCTCATCGGCACAAATACATACACACGCACATGGACTAAGAATTTCCCCTAAACATTTAAGATGTGTTCAGAATCCAATCATTCGTTCTTTCTTTATATTTTCTGCGCCTCGCATATTGACGCATATTGACTAAGAATTTTCACTACATATTCGAAATGTGTTCATGATCCCAACATTTCTCCTTATTCATCCGTTTTGCACCTCATTGTCACAAACACATGCACCCTCACATGGACTAAAAACTTTCCCTAAAAATTGCAAATGTGTTCAGGAAATTTAAAAATGTATTTTTCCTACTAATTATTACAGTCGCAAATTTTTAGTCAATTATTCAGAAAATTAAAAGTCATGTAAAGCCTTTACAGATCCTACAGGAGCACTATTGGTGACCTAGAAAGCTAAATATTTTTATACTAACGGTACTGGCTGCGGATAAAAACGTAACGCGACAGTTGACATTGAAAACCAACTTTTAATTTTCTATCAAATTGACATACATTTTTGTACATGTACTAAATTTAAGATACATAATTTCTGATGCATTTCTCATACATTTATAATACATATCCTATAAAAACAAGTAGATGCAGTTTAATTTTTAACTTAATAAAATATAAATTATAAGTTAAAAATAAAATAAAATTATCCTTGCCTACAGATTTTACATTTTGTCTCACGATTTCCGATTATACTAATTTAACAAAGTAATATGAACAAAGGTGTGTATTATTTTTATTCTATCTGTAAGTTATTTAAAACGCACACACACACACACACATATATATATATACATGGTGATTATAATTAAAGTTCCCGGTTTGAAAATGGTCTCAAATAAAAAGCACTGGTCAGAATGATTTGAAATTTTGCGTGAACACTCGTGGAGCAATGGAATTTTGTTTGGTGAAGAAAAAAACAGTAGTTCAAAAAGTCGCCGCTAGGAGAATAATTGGCACTTTACTACACTGGAATGAAATACAAAAGTAATAAACGTTGACTTACTTATTGGCTAATGACGTAATAAATGTTCAATATGCTGTCCTTCACATTCTGAAACACGCTGAAGGCGCAAAATAGCGTGTTCAACAACAAATTTGAGTGTTTCTGTAGAGATGTTGTGAATGTGATGCTTCATGCTAGCTTTAAGTTCCGCTGAATTGGTAATGTGTCCATTAAACACCACATTCTTCAGATGTCCCCAAAGTCAAAAATCACATGGATTGAGGTCAGGGGAACGTGCTGGCCATCTTACAGGAAAATGGCGGCTGATGATTCTGTCATCTC
>OX578133.1:159261815-159281801 GCA_951213105.1 Amaurobius ferox
GTCCGTCCAGAAAAGTTCAACAGTCTTGCTGTAACAGAAAAGTTTTTTGCACACATAATATAGACAAAATAAACAGAAGTTACGTACTCATGAACTTTACCAGGTCCAGCTTTCAATTGAAGCTAAATTAAATTTTGAGTACTTAAAACATTTTTAAACATATGCACATTCACTTTGAAATGTCACACACAACTATCTTCTTTTATATTTTTAACATCAGTACACACTTTTTTTTTTTTTACAAATTACACATTATTATTTTTTGAACACAATTCTTTACATACTGCATCTAACATTTTTCATAATTGATAACTTCATCACATACATAACATTTTGCTGAACCTTGATACTTGTACATACTTATTAATACAATCACATATTTTTTTTTTTTACATCAGCCTTTAAAATATATACTTTTAACATAATTCTTGTAAATCCCGTTGCCTTTGCATATGGGGTGACATCTTCCCTTTAAAAAATTTTTGTTTCCTTACAACGCTTTGTATGTAAGCAAACCAAAAACCCCTTGCGCTTGATGACAGCAATTGATTGATGTCTTCAACAAGATCATTAGAAGAAACCTTCTAACTTTTAAACCACTCGACACCGGAAGTGCGAACCGGACACTGCGTTCAAATCCCCTTTCCGAACTTGGAAAGTGCCTAGTCAAAAACAGACCCGAAAACGATTACCTTTCTTTTAATCGTTTCCTCTTTATATTCGCTTTTTTGCACAGCGATTAGCAGCCTGAATTCCCTCAACTTTACTCCTTTTGCTATGACAAAGCATTAAAGTGGACAACGTGCGGCATGGACTTGCTTCTCGCGCTCTTCAAAAGCCTGTACCCAAGTATTGTAAAACTTTTATTTATCCACTTGACGTGTTCTATAAACGTCGACTTATTCTTTTTAAATATAAACCTCCTCTTTATTTATGATATTATTAATTATATCTGCAAAGCAACTTTTATGCTTAAATGCTCAGACGGGCTTGCACATTATATTAGCATTGCATAGCTCGCTTATTTTTTTTTTAAACTCAAACTAAACAGCCCCTTATTTAAATATTATTCAGATGGTTTCTTGAGGTGACTTGTATCAATTAACAAAGTCATCTTAATGTTACCTTCTTTTACTGCATGTATACCCTTTTTATACTAGATATATATACATATATATAATATATATAGTATATATATATATATATTTTCGTCTTGTTTATATCCTTATATATATATATATACATATATATATGTATGTATATAATATATAGTATATATATATATGTATAATATATATATATATATATTATATATATATAATATATATAGTATATATGCATATATATATATATATATATAATATATGTAGGATATATACATATATATATATATATATATATATATTCTTAATCATATATATATTCGTATCTGCGATCCTATCATCATGAAGTCTTTTCGCGCATGTGCGACTTTCCCTTATAAAATGTTGTGTTTTCATGTTGGATTGTAGGGTGTATCTCTTCCTTGCTTGGTTCCATCTTTGCTTTTGTGTCCGTTCGGGTTCTTCTGTCTTTGCACATGTGGGAGATCGACCATTGAGTTACATTGGTGCCGTGAGCGTTGCCCGGGTCGTAAAAGCTGCTTTAAGCGGGAAAGGGGGTGTCGCAATCCACCCCTGCCATTCTATGCAAATCATATGGTCACTCCTGTTCTCGCTTATTTTTTCTTCTTGTTTATATCCTTATATATATATATATATATATAAGGATATAAACAAGATGATTATATATATATATATATATATATATATATATGTATAATATATATAGAATATATATATATATATATATATATATATAATATATATAGTATATATACATATATATGTATATATATATATATATAGTATATATACATATATATGTATATATATATATATATAGTATATATACATATATATGTATATATATATATATATAGTATATATATATATATATATATATATATATATATATATATATATATATATATATATATATATATATATATATATATATATGTTACTAAAGGATTCAGAGATTCAAAATGCACGAGTAATTTTACAAAAATATATAGAGAATACGCAGTACGAAACTCGTGTAATTATTATAAAAATTATCATACAACACTTTAATACTATAAAAATCTCGAAAATCCAATCTTGAGTAAAGCACTTTCAAATCACAGTTTTCAACACAATCTTTCCCTGTTCATAATTTTGAAATTAAGCATTCAATTTGAAAACGGATTTTTGTGGTTGATGTAAGATAATGCATAAAATAATATTATGCCAATAATATTTTCCTAATTTTGCTCAATTTTGCCGAATTTTGCTCAATTGAGCGCACATTGAACGCTCCTTTTAACAGAGCCGGATTTTCAATTTTCCCCCAAAGCGCGTAAAAATTGGAATGGTTTTAAAAATACTTTCGAGACCCATCAGAATAACTCTATAAGATCAGGAAAAGCAATTGAATGCTAAAGTAATACGCTATGGTGTGAAACAAATTGAATAAAGTTCCAGACGAATTCGACACAAGATTTTACATTATAGTTGAACAATATTTATGATCCATAAATTCATCAATTTGCGATGAAATCAGTGCGTAGGAGCGTCTCAGAGTCTGGATGGGTGGAACTCACGCCGCGAGCCAGGCCCGAAGAATTGACATCAAAAAGGGGAGAACCAATCAATATCGTCCCCAAACCAACATAGAGGCAAATCATAGCCAATTAAGGTGGGATGGGGTGGGGGAGTTTACTAAGGCGTGCTTCCCGAAGCAAGGTGAAAATTAAATTCACTTGATAAGAAGAGGACTGGCTGACTCATTAAAGTATTAGACATGTGAAAATATTCCAGAAAAATATTTGTGAAAATATTAAGCATGTGAAAATATTCGAAGTGTGGAGACATATGAAATAAAATGTTGGTCAAAACCTCGAGATGAAATATGGAGTCATACGGACGCGCTTACTATTTGTAAGTGCCCATCCAACGGTCAGAAGTGTGCTCTCCAATGCATTTAATATGTACACAAGGTATGTAACAGCTCTATATTTAAATAAATGGACCGAAGGAAGAACAAGTAACAATAATCTATATAAATAAAATTGAAAAGATGTCTGCCTGTCTGTTTGTTTGTCTCATCATCACGGGAGAACGGTTACACCGAATTTGACGAAATTTTGTGCGTAGCCTTAAAATCCCCTCACTGACATGTAGTCTAAGTTTTGAGTTCCTACAACCAGGGATTCTAGAAATATTAATAAAAAACGAAACTTCCGTTTGTCTCAACATCGCGGGAGAATGGCTAAACCGAATGTAATGAAATGTTGTTAGTAGCTTTGACATGGCTAAACCGAATATAATTAAATTTTGTTAGTAGCTTTGAAATGGCCTCACTGAAATTTAGTCTAAATTTCGAGTGTCAAAGACCAGGGGTTGTCGAGATATTAAAGGAAAACGAAACTTTTCATAGGAGATCTACGCTCTAACTCCCGGGTTCCCCCAAACGAAAAATGTTGGAAATCGTTGTTATAAAACCTGAAAGTGAAGAAAAACTATATATCTGAGTTTGGTGGGAGTTTATTGCGCTAATCAGTCACTTTTCGAAAACGTGAATTGTTTGAAAACATGAATGTTTGAAACAGAGATATAAATAGAAAATCTAATATCATGATCTATATTTTACAAGCTCTTAGTCAACAAAGAAAAGTATTAAGAAATCAAAATGGTTATACAATTATCAGCATTTTATGAGGAAGATTAGATCTTATATCATGCTGCTCAGCAACGCACTCAAATTAAATATGTTTGTTAATTTTTGTTATTTTTTCGATTTGAATAATTAATAAATGGATATAAAATATATCTTATGAATGAACTGTTTGATGTTTCTTTTAATTATATTAATTATGGACTGCGTACATCACTTTAATTTATTTTGGCAAAGCATTTTCAAAATTATAGTGTTTAGCCTATAAACTCATATATTGTGTTTAGCCAATAAACTCATTTAGCCGATTGTTGAAACAGAATAAGAGTAGAACAGGTATATCTTCTAAAACAATTTTAGTGTTTTCATTTAGTATATGCAAACGGGATTGGGATGCTTTTTATTCTTCAGAACTGCAAATTCAGATCTACGAATTTCGCGGGATATCGCTATCTTGGTAACTCCTCTTAAACGTTGCCAAATTGAAAGATATGTCTCTAAATCGATAAAAACAACGCTAAATGAATAAAATTAAATTTATAATTTTAGAATCATTGAAATTAAATTTGAATTTGAAATTTGAAATTTTGAAATTAAATTTTGTAAATTTGTAATTTTAGATGAAATTAAATTTGTAATTTGTTTTTATTTTTGTAATTTAGAAGAATTAAATTTGTAATTTAGAATTTGTAATTTTATCCTACTTACTAATACGCTTCGAAAATTTTTAAAATGTTCCCAAATTAATAAAAATGTTTGTAAATCCATAAAAATGTCATGAAATTGATAAAATTGCGCTTAATAAATGAAATTAATTGTGCTCTGTTAGGGGATAGTATTGTGTTGGTGTTTCGTCATTTTGCCTCCAAGTGGGACTGTCTGTTCAATAGTCCCACTGGGCGATAAATTTGGCGATTTTTTAAAATTTCGCTAAATTGACTAAAATATCGCCAAACCTTCCATAGAGAAAGCATTATTCAGACGACATTTTCCCACCAATTTATATGAAGCAAATGATATCATGTCGCTTAGCAACGGGTTTAAATCCAATGTGTTTATGAGGCATAAGACATTTATTAAATCTTTTCCGATTTGAATAATAAAGATATGTATATAAAATAAATTTCATTAACATTGCATTTTTGACTGGATAATATCAATTGCGGTCTTCAGATTTAAACACTATTATTATTACTGATTCAGGGATTATTGATATTTTCAAGTTATTATGCTGTTGTTTTATTATGGCAAAAATTGTTGAAACTCATATACTGTACGTTGTACGAGTAATCTTCTACAAATGCACGGATATATCTTCTAATCTATGAGAATATAAGTAGTACAGGTATATTGATATATATTTTGATATATATTGGCATATATTGGAATCAATTACGGCCGTCTGTTATAAATTGATATTTTTAATTTATTACGCCATCTGTTTTATTTTGGCAAATGTTTTTGAGACTCATATTGTAATACGAGTAATTTTCTACTAAAACACGAACATATCTTCTAATCTACGACATTATAATTAGTACGGGTGTATGTTCCCATATAATTTTTTCACTTTCATTTTGGCATATATTGGAAACAATTACTGCCTTCAGGTTTAAAGATAACGAGTTTATTGATATTTTCAATTTATACATGTAATCAGGTTATATCTTCTAATATTTGCTTATATAAGTAGTACTGCTTCGATAGAATTCGGTGAATTCTCAAAAATGAGTTATCCAATCAAAGATAAATAATGCAAGTGTAAATTTATTACGTGGTATATTTGAAATTATTAATAATATTATTTACAAATACTTCTGGATATTGATAATTTTGACAAATACGTTTAAGATTATTGATGCGGAGAAAGTGAAACCGAGGATCAGAAAGTCGATGTATTCGAAATAGCTGGTTAAAGATGATGTTTCTAAACAATTGAATAGAATTACATGAATGATATGATAGCAGCTTTATGATAGTGAAGTTGTAAGAATCTTTTTTATCATATAGATTGGTGATTACATGATTATTGATGGTATCTAAATTAAGGTCTAAAAATTTAGAGTTTGACTAACGCTAGGCTCATTAGGAATTAATGCTAGGTTAGATGGGTAAAAATCAATATTAATTGGATAGGAATCATCAATGATAATACAAATTAAGTCGTCAACATATCTATATATAATATATGAATTTGAGTTAAAATGACATTCATAATAATAAAGTTATAAGTTAGCGAGTATACTACTACTACAGCCACCTTGTGGTACACCAGATGTTTGTATATAAATGTTATCACCTTGGATAATATAATTGTTGTATAACACAAAGTGCAAGAGCATAATATATATATATATATATTATATATATATATATATATATATTTCAATAATAATTATAGACAAAATGTTTTTGCGTATGGACAATATATAAATTGTTTAATTTAAGATTTAAATTGTGTCAGTCTGCAGATTTTAACCCAAAGGTTTAGTCTCCACAAGTGACGGATTTCGGCTTTGTAATTTAGAGGGGGAGTTCATATCAGGCTTGATTTTGTTATTTTATATAACTTCCCATCTTTAACTCCTGGACTAATTGATGGTACATTTTATATTAGTTGCATAATTGCTCTAAATCCTTCATTATCTTCTACTTCACATTCATCAAGTAAACTAAATCATCGATATAACTTTTTAGAACAGTTTCTTGGTTTCATCAATTCTAATTAGCCGAATGAAATAGTTTCTTGTAAGCTGTAATGCGAATGACCTTATTTAAATCACCTTACTCCTTCAAACTGATACACGACTAGAATTTAAATCCACGTCGTTATTTCATATCCTATTAACGCCAACTTGTAAATAAGCTATTTGCCTCGCTTTATTTCTTTCAAAAACATAATTTGGCAGATGCAGAAATCATCATTTTCGTGACTGCAGTTCATCAACGGGATGGGGCCTATGGGTTATTTTAAATGCCTAAAACGTAGCGTGATACAAACAATTTCATTTATAATTCTTTTCAAGAAAACGCGATGACATCTTTAAACTCATCCTTTACTGCAAACCTCATTACCGTTCTAATATTGTTACGCTTTTAGGAATGCTTGGAATATTAATGAATTAACATGTTGGGAAGCTAAATATATGCATCATATATATTTATATTTTTTATAATATATTTATATTTTTATGAATATATAAATTTAATCTTCATTTTAACGAAAATAAATAAAATTAGTTAATTTTTAGCAAAGTATCGTAAAACTAGTACGGATTTTTACTGATATAATACCTGCATGTGTGTTTTGTATACTTAAAAGTAGAAAAAAAGAGGTTCACATATCAAATATAAAACTCTCATTGAAATCCCTCATTAGCTCATAAAATTTATATGCAAAGCATACAAAGTTTTGTGATTTGTAAAATCGACATAAATTACTTTCAAATCATGATTTCACATTTATGCATTTTAATTTACACAAAAATAACAAGATATTTTTGTGCATACAAACCATTCAAACCTCAAAACTTTAAAATGAACCAAATGAGGATTGAAAGAGTTTTAAAGCAATATCACAATTAAATATTTTCAAAATATTTTGTTGATCATGTTTATTGCCGAGTGACAAGCCATTGCTTTTCACTCTTCGCGCGGGCAAAATGGCTGTAGCTCACTAAATATGATACCTACACATTTAAAAAATATTCCAAATATCACAAAATAACACAAAAAAGGCCCATATTTTATGATTCTGTTAACATGGAAATTCTGGTATGTGAAGGAATATTTAATTTCTGATCACTGTATATTGTCATTTTATTTTTAACGTTTTTAAGCAATGTATAATAGAATTATTTTTAAATTATTTGATTTAAAGAATAGCTAACAAACAATGTCGGTATTAGAAACACAGCGCAGTTACCATAGTTACTACAACTCAATCAAAAACTATAAATTAATTCATTGATAAATTTGATAAATTATAAAAAAATAGTCTGCTGTAACTAGAAATGAAAATATCTAAAGACCGCTTGATTGTACCCCAATAAAGTGAATTAAGAGCATTTAGGATTTTTTCTTCTGCATATGATGGTATAAAAGTTATTTTGTGTATCTAGCCGTCAGTGACTTATAAATAAAAAAGTGCGTGATTTATAATTTTATAAATCAAAATTCCAAGATTTTAGATTGCTCTCATTACGTATAGGGAAAGTTCCACGTGAATGCAAAGTTTGAACTTTATACCTTCAGTAGTTTTCATTGTGTAATCCATACCTCAGTCGGTTAGTCTCACTCAGCTCTATGTATATGATGTTAGGAATTCCTGCCAGACGACGCTGCTATCGACTGTACCGGTGAATGCACCAATTTATATCTGTCAGCTGTTGTCTGAAGTCAGTGAATCGAAGGTGATAATACCTAATAATTGGATACATAATTTGAATCTATAATGAATGCAGGAAGTAGAGTCAATTTGTTTGTGCTATCTATTACTTTAATTATTTACTACTTTCATGATATCTGAATTTACAACATATGATTAGCAGCCTTTTTAATTTTTATAAATAAATCAACTAACAATTACTAACATAAATTATTCTCAAAATTAAATGTTTACATCTGTTACAAAATAAAACAGATAGAATGTATTAACCAGTTTCGAATGCAAAAATCAACTTCTGCTTTAGGACAAAAATACTTTTTAGCCACAGAATACACAGCAAGATTTGCTTCTCTTGGTTTGGCTGGTGATGCATTTTTGAAACAACTTGATATATGTAACCTTTTCTTTCAGTTCTAATTTATTTTTTCCAAGCTGTCTACTCAAGTTCTATTTATTTTGGAGGGGAAATAAGTAAAACCACATATGAACATAATGGTGATTTAATTAATTTTTATTATCATTTTTGCACGTGTTAATGTAATCCATATCACTAATATCACTATCACTTACATGATACACACTTTCCGATTCAACTGAAATATGACTAATTCCGTTTGGCGGAAACCTTGTCATTGTTGCAGAAGGCTAAAGTGAAGGCCAAAGAATGACAAGTGCAATATTTAGTCTATATACAGACTAACGTATGACGTAAAACGTTTTCAGTACAATAATAATTAGCATGAAAATGTGATTTCCGGCTCACGTGATATCCGACTGGAACTAATAATTTTCAATTCCGAGGCTCTTTCGACCCAGAGTTGCAAAGAATTATTCAAATATCTTATGCTACAAGTAAGGATGTATTATAATTTTCAGTCTATTTAAATCAACAGTTTAATTGAATTTTATATGAAATATTCAGTTTTATAAAACATTATTGCTATATGTAAAAAGTTGCATACACACAATCGCCACCAATCTTTGATTGAGTTCATAGATTACAATGCTCAATCACTATGTTCGCAAATTTTGACAATACTATTTTTTTAATATTTTTCCACCTTACCTATATCTTATCTGCTCTCACGTTACCTTATTCTTATTAATGGCATTTTTTATAACATTTTTATATCTTTTATCAACCACTAAGTTTATCATTTTCATTTTGTATATATCCTTCTCTGTATTTTTACCATGACCTTATTTTATCGCACTATATAACTACCACTGAAACTGAGAATATTGCTAGTGTATTTAAGATCTAGATTAGAAAAGGTAATTAGAAAATAATCAGATTAAAAAAGTGAGAAACGACTTTTTACACATATCCTTATCAATAACAAATTTTAAAGGAAAATTTTACGGTAGTACTATAGAGAGTGATTAATTATAATTTTAAATATATAACAATTTCATTTTTGCACATGTTTTGCATAATTTCAGTTTTGAGTTAATTTGATGTATGTTCTTATATTGTGTTCTAACCCATTTTCTTACAATTTTGATCAACAATGCGCGTCTATGAGCTAAGTTATTGTTATGTCTCAATAATGTAGGATTGCATAAATTCACACGAGTCACTCGTACAACTGTATTTTTTTAGCTTTGTACCAAGATATAATGAGATGTGAACTGAGCACATGAGAAAAATTGCAGCTTTTCAAGAACATATAACTCAGATAACTCTTCCGTGACTAAAAAGTTGATTTCTTGTAGGATAGTAATTTGTATATTGGGAAAACCTTCACATGTGTATATTTTGTCAAAGTTTGCCTTTCTGCGTTGTGAAAATGCTAATACAAAGCAAAAATGTTAATGTCTTGACACATTTCGATCAGAAAAGTATTGAGTATTATTCGGGAGGGCGTAAAATATTTATTGCACTGCGACTTTGCACGAAATATTACATTCTGCACGAACAATCGATATTGGTAGCATATTAAATGAATTTCTAACTTTTATACTTCTGCTCATTTTTTGTATTCTTTTGAAATGGATAGATGTTTGTTTTTAAATAGGAATTACTTTGGTATGTATAATTTGACGTCTAAAGAAAAGTGTGAATTCATAACATTTCTCCCATTTTGCAGTACAGCTAAATCATCGAATATATGTTTTTTTAGAAATAATAAAATCCAGAAGTAGAAGATAAATACCTTAAAATGATTTTATTTTGTCTTTTGTCTGACACTAGAAAAAAATGGCTATGTTATGCTTTTAATTATCTTTTTGATCATATTGGCTATTATTTATAGACATTCCTTTTTGCCTAAACAATTACAGTTGCACTGTGTGAAACAAACATTTTCAAGTAAAATGGATTTGTGTCTCCTTTCAGAATGATTTTTGCAGTGATGGATCCAACCAGTAAGAGACACAGGGCCATTTCAATAATGGGAGTTAACGTATTTTGAGTCGTCGCTGGTATCATCAGCATCAGTATAACCTTGAACGTTAGTGCAGAACAGAACGCTGCTAACGGCGCGTGTATAGTCCGGTGGTTAATTCGACAGAATCGCATGCAATCTTACCGCTTTCGATTCTCTACTCTGTATAAAACTATCCCCATATCTACACTGAGTGTAGATACGATGCATTTGTAAGTCTGAAAGTCCATCAAAGAGAATATCCGGTAGGGAAGGATGATAAGGTCTCTGTAAATGACACCCTCATTTGGTTGCGCATCTGGTCCCTGCCGCCCAGAAAGTTACCTTACACCTTCGGGTAAGTAGTTAGAAGGGGGGGGGTAGAAATAAAATAAATATGCTGATATTCCTTCTTTATTCATTATAGGTTTTTGAATTGAGACGGAGGGAAACAAAACCGAATACGCTTACTCAGCTTGAACGAGACTAAAGCTCCTGCACAGGATGAAAAACATTGATTCAATACATTAGACCGTCAACTTATTCTTCGAACTTGCATCGTATAAATGGAAATTGTATGGTACAACTTATTGAGTACACTTTGAGAGAACATTTACAACCGCAGAGATCGTATAATTTTTTATTGCAACTGACCAACCAGAACGCATACTGCTTACGACGTCCCGATTCCTTTTCATAAATTCTAATCGACATTTTGCCTTACTTGGGCACGAGTTGCATCTTTGTCTGCTTTATTTATGCATTTTAATTGACTACTTATAAATTTTTAACCTTATTAAGTTGAATCTGGACTTAATTTTTTACAAATTGTTTTTATTTCCTTTCGCTCTAGGATTCTATTTCTCTGTAATTTTAAGTAAATATTCAAAATTATTCATTCTTAATTTTCTGCATTCATTTTATTTTTGAAATTTAACTTCATTCGCAATTGCTATCGGAAGATATTTAGGTACATACTATGTATTATTATAGAATAAAGAATTTTTTATAGTGAATTCATGATGGTTTACTTATATTACTCATATATGGCGCCAAAGCCATTTGTTTTAAATTAGCGATTCAAAATGAGAAGCTAAACTAAGTGTGGTGCAAGAAACAGAACTTGCGTGAAAAGTATTACATTAAACTCTCTTAAACATGGCCGTAATACCGTAAATCGTGAACCCTTAAAACGCATTGTCTTGTGTGCCGCTTAAAATCCACCTTATTTATCTTTAGTGCGAGTTCCTGTAAAAGAATATTTATTAACATAGTGTTACAATTAACAGTATCATTTTAACTTTAAAATAAAATCATTTATTAACAACATTTGATTAATTATTAAATTGATTACAACCATTATCCTGTTTTTCCCTGAGGAGATTGAAAATGTGAGACCAGTTAAATTATAATTATCGAGATCTTCTATGACCTGCTACAATAATTAATGGGCAATCTCAAACTCTTTTCTGCTACTGTTTTCTCACTGAATTATACTCTGCGTATTGTATTTTACCGTTTTCTAGAACTTTTTGGTTGCTGCCTCGTTTGCCTGAGATCTGACACGCCTCTTGTCGATCTGATTGGTCGACCTTAGGACAATGCGGCCAGACATTTTGAATATTGGTTAACATATTTAACCACTCTCGTGTCTTCACTTTATCCCCCTATGTTTATGGTCAATTTGATCTCTCGGGTCAAGGTGCAATAAAACTGGCGTCCTTACGTCTGATGCATTGTTTGACATTACAGACAATCATAAAATTTCGACATAAAACTGTATCCGCTAAATCCTGTTTCAAAACTGGTCCTCACACTAAGCTAGCAATTATAATTGATTGATACAATTTCATATTTAGTGAAATGTATGTCACATTATACACATTTTATTTAACATATACTAATTTCCATGATATGATTTACCTTTTTCTTCTCAAAGCAATTTCTAAAGCCATTAGCTATTATTATAGAAGGATCAGACACCGTATATGTTTGAAAAACGTATAAAAATTTAAAAGTATAGCTCTTACATGTAAAGAAAAGTATGAAGTAAAGCATTTACAAAAATATTGAAATAACTCATTTGCAAATAAATACGAAGTAATCTAAATTATTGCAAACAACAACAAAATATTCTAAGCGTCCGTAAACTGCGAACGAATTACAAGAAAGTTGCTTATTCAATAGGTTGAGCTGTGAAAATTGACGAAATTTGCGGGAGTTGTTCTGTCTTCATACGTATTACTTTTCATAATAAATGCTGCAAATACCTTTGCTCTTGATCACTTTTATTTGTCTGTGTATTTCAAAACAGTACTATATCAAAGTCTGTATACGTATCGCAAACAACATAGTACGTACTTTCATCATTAGTTATGGCGAAAATGTTAAAGCCGCAAAGACAGTTTACTTGGTTGGTTGGAGTCGTGCTCCTAACACATTTATTAAGGAAGAATGTGAGCACTGATTCTGTTTAGTAAATGACCCTGGGCACCCGAAGGTTGAAGTCTTCACAACATCCATGCCCGCAGGCGGGACTCGAACCCGCAATCTGGCAGCGAACCATCACGAGAAAAGGCCTGCCTCTTTGACCGCTCGGCCACCACATCGGCGACAGTTTACTTCACCATCACATTGATAGTTCTAACTGAATAGCCATACCTGAAATTTTACAGAGACGTATCTCTCTTCGAAACTCCACATTTTCCTTCGAGATGCATTGTACTTCTTCTAATCAGTAACTCAATGTTCAACGTCACGTCAATGTTCAACGTCACATCAAATTTTTTGCTGAATTACATCATCTTTATAGATGCAGGTGCCCATCCCATAATTCACTCCTAATAAATATTGGAACTCGTCTAACTCCAAATAAATAGACGCATTGTTGGATAACTTTGCATTTATTGGTTTGGCGCTCAGTAACCGTTGTTGCATGGTTTGCACTTATTTCTAAAAATTGACCTTTGGGTTTTATTTTGCATTTCAATGCAACAAATAAAAATTTCTTCTTCACAAATGATATACTGCCAAATCAGCGTAACAATAAGATTATGCAAAAATCAAGCTAACATCTTTTTATTCCTTCGCAAAAAAAAAAATCTTGCACTTAGTTAAAAGTTTTAATCTTTGCTATTGAAAATATTTTCGCATACATATCCCACACGAATAATTTTTTAAACTTATTTTCTATTCAAGAATCTTATTTTTATGCATTTGTTTTTAAATATAAAATTAAGAACAGTAATGAAATTATTCGGGGCAAAATATAGTCACAGTTTTATTTAAATGTGCCGCTTATTAAATTCCCGACATTTCTTAACCGACGAAAAATAGCACTAAAGAAAAACAAAATTGAAGTTTAAAGGTGATGTTCAAGTTCCCAGAACTTTCCTCTTCAATTTTCTTTCGTATGCTTCACTTTTTCGAAGATTTGTTCCTTTTATGTGGCGTCAAATGAGTAGCAGTTAATATTGCTTCTACGGATTTATGTTTTTTATAAATCTTTCTAAATATTAAGGAAACGCCGCCGCTGATTAAATCCAGTATTTCAGTATTTATTCCTTTTCAAAGTGTTTGTTTATATATTGCTACGTTTACTTAAAAAAAAGAATGAAATGAGGAGGGAGGTTTTCAAAATATTACTCAGCAGAATTTGTATTTAATTAAATGCTGGAAAATTTAATTAAACTCAATTCCTTTGACACAGTTAATCTCGATTTTTTAATATCCTTATAAATGTATTGAATTACTTTATTTAAATTCTGTCATTTGAATTCAAGTATTTAGATATGTGTTCTTGCATGTATGGATAAGTACGATGGGTGCTTTTAAATACATTTGTTTCTTATAATTTTTATAGAAAATTTCAGATTCATCATGAATTTGTTCTCAACAAGTTCAAGTGATTAATAAAGATTAAAAATAGTACTTGTATGTGTACTCGGAGCAACATATTATTTTTTACTCAATTTTGGATAGTATAGCTACAGATATCAGAGTAAATTTGAACTTGAATATCTATTTGGTATTTTCTATGAACATGTTGCTGGTGCTGAGTTATATTTTGTACTTCCCAAAAGTTATCCATATCGCACTCTCTAACGAATTTCCATCTTTCTTGCGAAATAGTTCTAATTTTAATTTGGCAATATCAAAAATGCTAAAATTTCTTTCATTGATCTTGTTTTTACATTTTCTGTATTTTTATCCAGTTTTACCTCTTCAGTGTTTTGTTCAAATATAGGTAATAACAGTGTTAACAGTATATTATTAGTAGTTTTACCAGTAGATAATTAGTAGCAATAGTTTTAACATAAATATATTATACAGAATTTATATAATCATTGTTTAACGTCTTTTTGTCTTTTCAGACCTTGCAGAAACCTACCGGTGAGCGAGAAAACATAATTTCTGCATACTTTTAGTATCGACTATGGTAAAAAACCTAACGGAGCCGAATTTCTGAATTTACCCCCACGAGTGGAGAAAATGGCAGACTTTAAAAAGTATTTCTTGATCTCCAGAAGGCCCCCATGGTGCTGAGTCTTTGTACTCTTATAGTACTGATTGCAGAACAGAACATAACAAAGTAAGACGGACAAAATATTTTACCTTTCAGAAGTCCCCCTTCACGCAAGTAATATCGATTACGTGACAGAATCTCACGGAATCGGAGTTTAGAGTTTCTCCCCAGATGCTGGTAAAATAGGGGGTCGAAAAGGCTTTCAAGACCCTTTAGACGCTCGCCGGTGATCTTAAATGCTGAAATGTTGCCGTATTATAGTATCGATCCATATAACTTAGCTGAGTCAAATTTTTTCATTAAAATAACTATGTTCGTAGGTAAGTTCGATGCATTGTTAAGCAAATTAGAGCTTATTAAAAATGTTGCAACTTAATTTTCGATGAGTGTTACTTTTCCTTTACTTTTTGACAAGTTTAAATACTAGTTTAATTATATAATCGATATGACAATGCGCAATAATGTAAATAACAAGAGAATCTATAAAAATAAAATTGAAAATTGTGTGTATGTTTGTCTCATCATCAAGGGAGAACGGCAGAAAGGAATTTGATAAAATTTTGTGGGTGGACTTGGAATAGCCCCACTTCAAATGCAGTCCATGTTTCGAGTTACTATGACCAGGGGCTATCTAGATATTAATTAAAAACGCATAGTTAAACCTTCCATAGACATAGCATTATGCAAGTGATATTTTTTCTCGAAAATTTATTTGAAGAAAATTATATCTCATCGCTTAGGAACGGGTTTAAATCCAATATGTTTTTGCGGCAGACGATTTTTATTAAATCTGTTCCGATTTAAATAATAAATAAATGCATATGAAATAAATTTTTATCGAAATTGCATTTTTGACTGGATTATATCAATTACGGCCTTCTGGTTAAAATATTACTTTGGGATTATTATTATTTTCTATTTATTATGTTAACTGTTTTATTTTGGCAAAAACGGTTAAAACTCATATATTGTAGTACGAGAAATCATCTATTTGTACACGGGTCTATCTTCTAAAATATAACTAGCACGGCCATACCCTCCCATACAATTTTAGCGCTTTCATTTTGACATATATTGGAATCAATTACGGCCTTCAAGTTTAAAGATAATTGGTATTATCACTTTATCACGTCATCTGTTGTAATTTGGCAAGGATTTTTGAAATTCATATATTGTAGTACTGGTAATTTTCTACTAATACACGGGTCCATCTTCTGATATTCAGAAATATAAGTAGTAAGGGTATATCTTCCTATTTAATTTTAGAGCTTTTATTTTGACAAATATTGATTCAATTTCATAATTTTTTGCAAATTTGTTTACAACAGGAGCACGACGTTATTTTATTCTTCAGATCTGCCTGTGAAGATAATTTTGGTATAGCGAGAACAGATATTCTTAAACTCCTTTTAGGAGCATTAATATAAATATTTTAATAGAATATTTTGAATAATAATGTAATGTAAAATAGTATAGGAATTTGCACATGATTGTGAATTTTATGCTACTGTATATTATATAACTCATACAAAGAACGGCTATGTAGTACGGGTAATCTTCTACTAAATACACGGGTATATTTTCTAATCTACGAGAATGTAAGTAGTAGGGGTGTATCTTCCTATACAATTTCAGCACTTTCATTTCGGCATATATTGGCATCAATTACGGCCTTTGGGTTCAACGATTAGGGGGGATACCGATATTTTCATCTTATTACGTTATCTGTTGTTTTTTGGCAAATATCGTTGAAACTCATATATATATGGGTAATCTTCTACTGATACAGAGGTATATTACGTAATAATCTTCTAATATTCGAGAATGTAAGTAGTTCGGGTACTTCCCATACAACTTTAGCACTTTTACTTCGGCGTTTTTTTTTTTGGATTGATTAAATTTTATATTTTTTTTTTAATTTGTTTACAAGCGAAACCGGGAAATGTTATTCCTCAAATCTTCCTGGGAGGATAATTTTGTATAATAAGAACATCGATTCTTGAATTTTTTTAAAGGAGCAGTATCGTAAATATTTTAATAGAATTCTTTGAATAACAATGCCATTTAGAATACTAGAGGAATTTTCACATGATTGTGAATTTTAAGTTTTTTTATATAATATACTCCGTACGAAGGAAGGATACGCTGCTAGTATACGAATAAGGTTGTAATACTGGAGTATTTCTTAACGTAAATTGTGGTTTATATTTACATTACATTTTTCAGGGAGTTCTGAAAGTTTTTATGCACCTGCGATGCAGGAACACATTATTTTCTTACATGTATTTTGGGGTAATTAAAAAATAATACCTTATACGAAATCTTACATATAACATACACAAACAGATTTGTGTGTGGTCTGGGCACGTTTCATTTTATTGCCAAACACGTTTTCTATTTCTTGTGAAGTGTTACTTGCGCACTTTCGAAACACATAAGCACTAAAATTAAAGTAAAATCCCATTTTCATGTTGTAATTGAAACGCACTTGGACTAACCTCGGTATATTGTAAGCCTGACGCGATGGTGTAACTAGAATTAAGCGGCGGTTAAAGACTTAAGAAACATAAGGTCCCAGACTGGATTGGGATATTTGTATAGCCTAGAACAAAACAAGTTTTTCATCAAAAATATTATATAAAAAATAAAAGTATTTTATTGTTCTTATATTGTATTTATTGTTATGTACATATTAATTTATTTATAATCAATTAAATTGATTTTATGATGAATGCGGAAATAATTTAATACAAATTATCTATTGTTTGATAAATATATATAAAAATATTTCACAAAGTTTGAAAAAGACGGAGCTCTATCAAAAGCGACTTGGAAGCCAGGACGAGACCAAACGCATGTCCGTAGCTTTACTTCGCAATCAGTCTTCACTTTACAGCAAGGAAAAGCCCACGAAGTGTGAATGGTCCAAGTCTCTAACGGTTTCTTAATATAAGCTGAAGCAGTGAATATTTACTCAAACTATTTTAACGCATTTGAAAACAATTTTCATTCAATTACCTATGGGTGACACACATTAACTATTGGAGCTTTAAAAGAAGAGCAAAAGAAGAATTAGAGAAATTAAAAAAAATAACATATATTTCAATTTTTTCACTTATAAGCATTTAAGGAAATATTTTTAGCTTGGGACTGAAGCCAAAATTTTGTTCCCGAAATTTGTTTTGAAACTACATTTTTGGGGGAAGAGTTACATATTTTGCTTAAGGAACTAAATTTCCCAGCTAAGCCGCTGGCTTAAAAATTTGGCCTCTTATACTGCGAGCTACACGATCGAGACATGTCAGTATCAATAACATAAATTTCCTAATTTCAGTGTTTTACTAGTTAACTGTTAACAAGCATGTATCTATCACAATTTGTACTCACCATTTTGTAGAGGGATAAACTTTTGGCAATATAAATAAATTAAAAAGTTCTAGTTTAAAGTAACAACTTTGAGTTCTAGCATAAACAATATTCACCGATCTTGACGTTCCCTTCAAATATTTTATAGCTATAAGAAGAATATTGCCAAAAATAAAGAAAAGGGTAAAAATTATATTTCGAGTTTTGGAAATATTTGCAAGTTTTCTGTCAGCCAACTATTATTATGCATGAGAACATTTGCTTATGCTCTAGCTAAAAATTATACATCCAATTCTTATCAAATTTGGCAGGTTGAAGAGTTACTCTTTATTCTGGGACTAGATTATTTAATATATTACTGCCTTGTCTTTTAAAAAATTGAGGAACAAAAATTGAATGATATAAAGAAATGAACATTTAAAAAAATTTAAACAATTATTACTTGTAATTATTTCTATAACTAAGCGAATTAAACCACTCCAACAATACTAGTCCAAATTGTTCTTAATATAGTTTAGTTTTAAAAAAATTTGAAATCCACCAAGTATCGAAATTTAGAAAAATCGTTTTTAAAATGCGATATGTAATGCCATTTTTAAGAAGTACTGGATTATGGCATTATTTTGGACAAGAAAATAAATATACTGAATATAAATTATCAAATAAAGACGACAATAAACCCGCCTATGAAAAAAGTCTTATTCTGCAGACATTAAATTGAATAAAAGATTTTATCAAATAATTGCCAATGAAATATTTGACCCTTTAAAATTATATTGTACATTATTTTCAATAATTGTATGTGTTTTGATGTGATTTTATATGAAATGATAATATCTTTCAGCCCTTGTTATACTAGTTATGTTGAAGTTATGTTCTTCTCTATAATGCTTTTATTCACATTTCACTGTTATTCCTGGAGTCTAAAATTCATAAGTAGTTCCTGATATATTTTCTATATAACACGCTTACACACACAGCACATCCTTCGTTTTAAGAAAGTCATGAATCTGAAGCAGTTAATCAAAATTCACATATATCACTTCCCTTTTACTAGCTCTATCGACACGTTCCAATAATTTTTGCTATTGCTCATTAATTATCTTAAACAAAGAAGACCCTCAAACTTTTCTGCTTTTCGTCCTCAACTTTAATTTATATCTGATCAGCCACAATGTTACCATGTCACCAATGAATAATCTGGCATATTTTAAAAATAACACTTTAGCGTAGCGTCATTCATGTCACCAGCACAATGTAAACTATTCTTCCCATTGTTTTTGTAAAAAGAGTTTGGGGAAAGTTTCCTACATCTTTTAAAAATATATGTTGCATAAAACAAGAGCTTACATAAAACTTCAGCGGAATGTATCAAATTTATCTTCAGTGGAAAACCTTGTATCTTGTAACGTAAGCAAATAAAATATTTTTGGTTATTTTTATTCGCATCTATTATTATACGTCTAATTATATATATATATATATATATAACCCAAAAATGGAAACATATAAGGAAAGGAAGGTACCACAAGATTTGTCGTGGGGGGTTGTGGCATATTCTTGTGGTACCAATCTATTGGTACCTT